>OMNW01014580.1:0-12910 GCA_900303245.1 Selene dorsalis
GATCCTGGCTGAGCTGCCTGTGTGTGTGTGTGTGTGTGTGTGTTTGTCTGTCCTGGACATATTGCCAGCCGCTGTTCAGGATCAATTGGATCACGGAGATTGGTCGTCTTCTTTTTAATGTGTGGCTCCAGTAGAGCTAATAATCTATCAAACTGGACCACTGACATCCTAAAATAAACCATAGAAGTGATAATGATAATACTGCAGCTCATTTACAAGCAGGTCCCCTCGCTGTTGACGTCCTCTCAGGATTGGATGGACATTTCTTTTTCTCTTTTTATTTTTAGATAAGTGAGAGGACCACAAAATCATGCTCACTGTGGGACAACTTTTGTCTCCCTCTACGCACAGACACCTTACACTGTAAGGTGTCTGTGCGTAACAACAAAATGATTTTTGTCAGGTGATGGATTGGAAAAGCACATATGACAAAAAACAGACTTGGTACGCAAAGACCTTAAGAATAAGGTTGATGACCATGTACGCTTCAAACGTCCTTCAGTTTTTATACAGATGACTTCTTGACTTTGGACAAAACATAAAAAAAAACAAACACTTTTTGATGTTGCACACTTCCAGGTCACTGCTTATGTGGCCTGGAGAGAATCTGTCAGTGCACAGCTGGTCCACTGAGGATGACAAAATGTAGAGTTCATCCAGAGGTGGATGTAATTCAATTTACACTTTAGCATGTGAAGAATAAAGTTCCCAATAATAATTAAATAATGACTGAATAATTACACAGTCTTCTTGAATGATCAGCCATTATAAACTACCCTCAACACAGCTTCTTACTCTTGTCCCAATAACCTCATCTCTAATTTATTCCTAACTACCAAATTACACAAGTCTCCTGAGAAAGCTCTTTTACAACTAGTTAAGAAATTATAGACCCATAAAACAAAGTGCTACAAAAGTGAATGACAGAGGGACAGACTTGTCCAATTATTGGAAAAGAGCTCCACTCAACTTTTTTGTGACACTGATTGCATCTTAAGGACCTTCACTTCAGGAGGGCACTGGGGACCCTGTGTACTGGGAGTAGTATATCAGTATAGCGGCTTGATACCATGGATTTACTGCACCAATGCCTTTCCAAAACCAATATGAGTCACATAACTTTGTAATAGAGAGGACCGCTCAGGCAGGCCTCTTTTGAGATAATATTGATCTCCTTTTTCTGTGAAGGAAACTTAGGGCAGAAGGATATCTGAGACAGACAAAGGAAAATGGATTCACTCTTTGTCTGAGCGACATCAATGAGACAAAGACGGGGGTCAGGAAATGACCTGAAATGACTCAGAGCTCATAGTACGATAAGATCAAAATGAAAAACTACACAAATCACGACATCGATTAGTGGAAAATTTTAAACTCGCTGAAGCTCATAGACAAGAATTGAAAGTGTTCCAGTGATCCTAGGCTGTGGGTGGTTTTACACATAAGCAGAATGAATGCCAGTGGCTCTCACCCCAAGAGCTATTGATCACTCCTGTGTTCCTTTTCATCCAATGTCAGTGCTGCCTAAAGAGTGTTTTATAACGACAACATCAGCAGCACAGACACGACAGAAACTATTGTCACTCCCCAACCTTTTGCTTGCACCAGCAGGCAGATGTAATAACTGCGTCACTGGCTTTGGGAACATGTCCAGATAATAATAATGATAATGATAATAACCTGTATTTATCCAGGTGAATCAGTTGAGAACTAGTTCTCATTTACAATGATGCAATGATGACCTGGGCCAAAGGCAACAAACATATCAAATACAAATACACTTAAAACAATTAAACATTCTTGTAAAACATTTTTAAATGAACAGTATATAAAACCAGTCTGACGGTCAGTAACAGGAGAAGTGATCGTGGATAAGTGATTGCAGCAAGTGTGTGAAGGAGGAGAACAGTATGCATTCAGGCTGGCTCTGGTAACTCTGCTCGAGCAGAGCTATCGATTGCTCCAACATCTACTCTTCTTTAAGTGTAATGAAAATCTCCTTGCCGGTCAGCTGGATAGTGGGGACCTGTTGCCTACCTCATCTGTGGACCAGCCTGCCCTCAGTATTCATTCTCAGATAAATTTCACTGGAACATTTTACTGGTTGCCTGAACTTAGTCAGGTTGTTGCGGGAACTGTAGAAGGATGTATTAGTGCGTGCCGATAAGGTGCACTTGAAAGATAGCTAAGTATCTGATGGACTACACTGATTAGTAGAGGCAGCATCAAAGTTATGACAGATTTGTTTGGCAGGATGAAAGATCTAATATTTTCAGCCTTTGCTTCTGCTGCTCTCCCTAAATCATCTGCTGTGGGATGATGTGCAAACCAAAACCTCACCAAGTGTTGACTGGAGCCAGATTTAAGACATCGACCTTTATCCATTATCAGATAATGCTCCGCATGACACTCATCGCATGATATCCTTTTCTAAATGTAGGTCATTATGGAAAGACTGTCCCGTGGGTTATGGAGGCTGTAACAACAGATTATTGAACTGCACTACCCTGAGGCAACAGTCAAATAGTTTGCAGCTTCGGGAACCCCCCCTAAATAAGTGAAACATGACTTATTAAGCACAGAGATGGGCAAACGCACACTCACAGACAAAGCACTTGTTTTTGATATTTCAGGCCCGACCGGATGACTACTCCGAGGCACTGATCTCCTTGCAGCAGGCCATCTCCTTCCACAAACACTGGAACATAGATCCCATGGCTGTCTACAGACACTGGCTGCAGGACCCACACCCACGCGATGAACTGTAGAAACCTTATGCATATGCAGTATGCGTAACATACTGTAGTAGACAAACTTTGAATCCTAATTTGCACAACAGTGGAAATCTCAAGGTCAGTAAACACTATGATGGCTAAAATGTCCAAAGAGAGCTGGAAACATGGCCTGAAACATAATTCTCACAAAACATAATTCCAACGTTAATCAAATTTTTTTTTAACAACCATGTAATAGCCTGCAGATTCTTCAGATTATCACCAAAGCATGACTCTCCAGACACTTTTGAGACTCATTTTCAAGCCTTTCATCTTGGTTTGAAAGCCAGGCAGAATGTGATGGATGCTAATGTTTCTCTGCTTCTGCTGGATGTGTGTCCAGCTTGTTTAGAACATATGTGACAAAATAATTAATTCTGCTTTGATGAAACCATACATTTACAAAATTGTTAGTGCAATTAGATGCTAAAATCCTAACCTGTAATAAAGATGTCTTGACTACAAATTTCTACGAGGTAAGTTGGAGAACCTCCTGTTGACATCAGTGCTTAAAACTGCATCTAAAAGTTCAGTGTGGTTCAACATTGAGCTGATTGCTGCTTCTTTTGTGAAGGTCTTGAGTGTCACTGCTGTCACTTTATTCCCAAACACAATTTTAATAATATGATGTACCAAGATGTTTAATTTATTTAAGGATCATGATGATGATCATAATGTTAAAGTGAGGAGAGTGGGAAATGTGAATGATCAGTGATGTGTATTGATAAGAGATACCCAGTGTTTATTTTATATACCCAGTTCCTCTTGAGTGGAAACTACTGAAAGTCATGTTCATGTATTTCCCAAAAATGTCATACTGACTGTTTACATTCTTTATTTCTTTTTTTGTTATTTGTGAAACAAAATTCTGCTTTTAGGTGGCACTAGATTTTATATGTTTACCACATAATATACTACTCTGTGAATGAGTTTGTAATGAAGTCTGGAATACTGTTTATTCATTCATTCATTTTGGATGTGCTCTGTGAATGGCAAACCGTACTCATGCATGTATGAGTTGGTCAGAGTGGATCTTTGTAAGTAATTATGACCACAGCTGTCAGCCCAGCATTAAAATGCCACTGGACAGCTGTTTTTGACAATAAAACTTTTATTTGTGTTTTATCTGTTTTACAAGGGGACATTTCTCTCTCCACTTATCTATTTTGTGTAGAAAATTATGACACAGACTCAGTATTATACACATTAAATGTTTTGTAAATCAGAATCACACCTTGGATATCTACTGACATGTTTTATGTAATGTATTGTTTTTATTGAAAATGCTTGTGTTAATAACCTTTTTGTCGGTATAACAACATTCATATTGACCACAGAATACAAACATATGCAGTTTAAGTTTAACATCACAAAGAAGAACAAACGCCAACAACACTAATAACGCACAGTTTACTATTAATAATTTACACTTTAGGGGGCTGCTAGTCAAAAAAGAAAGGTTTGGAGTTAATAAATCATCAAAATGTTTTTCATACCAATTTCAGATTGTTTAGTTTTACCATTTCAGTAGTAGTCAAACATGTATTCAGTGTGTATCTTATAGAATATGATGAGTGGGTAGCATATTTTTCACAAGGGTATTTATCAACCAAAGGAAAAACAAACAAAACAAACACTGTCATGTTTGTTTTGTTTTGTTCTGTTCTGTTTTGTTTTTATCGTTTTCCGGGCCTTCCCTGCGACCCATGGTAACCACGTAACCATGCGTAATGTCACAATGCTATGAATTTTGGGTAATTTCCTCAGTCTAACAACATGAACAGCTGGTACCCTCGACTTAATGACCGTGGACATGCCGCGTGGAGTCCCGTGTGTTCACAGTAGGCCTGAGTCTGTGGGGGGGCCTTTACAGCACATGTCTCCTGGACAGTGTTCAGGTGAACGCACCTTCCGTTCCTCTGAAAGCAAAACACTTTCCTTGGCATGAAAGGTGTCAGATTAAAAGATAAAGCCAGAGAAGAGTCGCAGTGGTCATGAGGATGATCAGTTCAAACCCTCATTCTCAGCGGCTCTGTCAGTATGCAGTACGGTGGCTACAGCCCCAGGGGGGGGCTGGGGTTTCTTCTCCAGCCCTGCTGCCTGCTAAGAAGCTCCAGCTATCTTGACTCAGAATTTGACTGTCCTCGCTTTTACGTGTAAGTAACTTGATTTACTCATTGTTGCATGTTTTCATTTCACTGGTATGATAACATGAGCTGACTTGGGGTTACAGATCGCTATCACTACCTGGCTAACTGAGCGCCATGCTGTGGAGCATGTCCTGGTTATATGTGTTTGGGTCAATGGTGGAGACTGGATGCTGTTGGCTCTTTCAGATTATGTCTGCCTTTATTCTAGATCCGATGTGAACGGTACAGGAAAGCTGGGTGCAGAGAGGGAGATGACAATAAGCAGGGTGCCACCGGTCGGAGCCATGCCCGCCCAGAGGCAGCCAGGACCAGGCACTGATGACGCACACTGAGCCAGGTGAGCCACCGTACCTGTCTCTAAAGCCACTGATCACAAGCGCGTCTGGTTTCCTTTGTTAAATATGGTGCAGACATAAAGGAACAGGTCTTGGCGTTCGCTCCTCAAATGCTATTTAAACTATGCAAAAAAAAAGAAACACTAGAAGTAGGTCCATGATAAATGATCAACAATGACCACAAATATATTGAAAAGGAATTATCTATTCACAGACCATTATGATTGTGACATTGGATGTAAGAAGTTGCAATGAAATGTGGTCCTCTGGTGAAAAAAGTGATGTGTGAGGTCTGTTAGGGGTTTGCTGTATAAATTAATTTGTAGAAGTCCTTTTATGGGTCCAGATGGGTTCTTTTCTCTGGCTCTGGCTACATGTCTTTGTGTCTTTTTCCAAAATTGTCCCTCTCGCTGAGGTCACAATCCCATAAATCTCAGAGTGTTGGTGTCATGTTTCAGTTTGACATTAGTTATCATTGCAGCAGGATACTAAGAGCCCATAGAAATAAATGATCTTTGGAGGCATCGTATGATGTTAGTCAGATGACATATTGTGATAAATGGCGATATAACAGCATCCTTTCTTGCAGAAAAAACAAATGCATCACTGTCACATTATTCACAGCAGCCGACATTAACTGCTTGAATTGTAATCTGTACCTACTGGCATTTATATGATTTGCCTTACACGTGCACTTCTGTGTGAGTCTGACAGAGATGAAATGCCTGAATGCTTAAAGCGAGACAGGGTTGTCTGTATAATCAGTCTTCTCTCCTTTGCTCTTCATAACTCAGAATTTAAACTTTAAATTACTGTCACCTTGAGTTACATACCAGGATGCAGCTGCAGGGATGAAGCACAGTTCCGGGCCTATCATTACACTGCACTTTCATGTGTAAATGTAACATTAAGGATCACTCTGTTCCAATCACACTTGCATTCACAGATGCATCCACACACAGCATCATCATTAATACACTGAGATTTTAAAATCTCCTGTGTACTGACACACACACACACAGACAGACATGACTCACTTACAGCTCTGCAGTTCACAGACAGAAGCTGTTGCTTGTGTTGCTGAGTCAAGTACAGCTGAAGTAACAGCCTTCCTCAAGTTTGTAACTGTCCCTCTGAAGCACCCCTAAGTCTCCTTATTTCCATCAATGAACAGAAAACCAATCAGATTCAGTAAACGCTCAAACAGTTCTTGTTAGTGTGCTTCGAGCATCTTCTCTCAGTCAGGCAGGGTTTAGTCATGGCTGTGCTCAGTGTCTCACCCTTTGCTGCATGTCATTACTATTAAGTGTCCAATTACAAGCATAAACTGTTGATGTCACAGTCTGGGGATCTAAAATACACAGCTGAAACATGCAGTAACTCACACTGAATGGTGATTTGACCCACAGACTTTCGCCTTGACAACCTTTTTATTTAAAGACAAGGTATTTTAAAAGGCTTATGTTATGTTGAGATTTGCTGTGGCCTTTGATCCTTGAATGAATTTTCACCATGAGGCCAGAGTTTGGATTTTTTTTGCCAAGAGACTTTAGAAACCTGTTTTTGCAGTGTTTTGTGTTTAGTGGGGCATTTACCGAGCCTGCAGACATAAATGAACTCATCTGCTGACGACCTTGGAGGCTTAACAGAGAAAATTGAATGACTTACAGAGAAATGTCCTCAGAAGCTCCTTTTGTGTTTGTTGTTAGTGGATGAAAATTACCTGCTTTATTGGCTGCTGAAATCATAGATATTGCACTGGACTGGGTGGCTAGTACAAGCCAGCGAAATCATTAGACGAACAAAATAATTGCATTTTCATGCCGTGTTTTGTTGTTTGGCGTTAGCCTCGCTAGCTGACTGAAGACGATGGGCCAAGCTTGATACATCAGACTTTTGCTGTAGCCAGTCGGCAAACGAGCCAGAACGTCCTTCTTGGATGGCAAATGGCATAAACATACTCTTTGAATATCTTTACAGTCATCCACCAAAAGAACCGAGCATGCCTTCCTTACTGCATTCTGCAGATCTTCATCAAAAGTTGCCATTTTCAACTCGGAGATCGAAATATCCGTGGTTTCTGTTGTTGTTTCCTTTCTCCGAGGGGATTGTGAAAACTGGCTCATTCTAGCCAATGAGAGGCTAATCGCAGCAGCGAACTTCCTACAGCTCAGACCAGCTGATAGTCTTGTATTACAGGGCAAAAAAGAGCCCCATTTGTTTAGGCTTTGAGTAATTTTTCCAGTCGATTGTGTGGATGCATTTAACTAAGCAACAGATAAATACCTTGCTGACATTGTTTCTAATAAGGTCATCTTCTTCAAAATCTCTGTCAAAGATTAGATCAGTGCTGGATAAAGGTCTTTCCGACTCTGTCTCCTGTGGTCGGTTGAATATTTTTGAGGAAGTTCCGCAAAGCATACCCTGTGGGTCCTGAATGGAGATCAACAACGGTGTGTGTCTGAAATTAGAAAACCACCTCTGTGTCATAATAGGGTCTACTGTGTTTGATCCACTGTGTGGTTTTTCTAAGGAGCAATGATAATCACTCTTTTTCACCAGCCTCTTTGACTGAGGGCTTGTTAGGTGCAGTGGAGCATGATACATTTTATTAAATGGTGAAATCAGCCACCTGCTTAACCTGTTTGTTAATCACTCAGGGGTGGCTAAGTGAAAGGGCAGCTAGCTTTATAGATCAGCAGTCTTCTCCAGTGAGGAAAATTTGTCTGTTCATTGTCAGGCACACGTACAACTCAGGTACTGAAGTTCTGACCTCTGGTGACCTGCTGAATAAAACCACCCTGTCCTGTTTTGTCCAATAGTTCTGTTGTTCTCAGTGGAATAAAGTAGCAAAAGGCTGTAATGTCACATATTTAAATTGTAAGGCTGTGTTCTTCATTACAACTAAGGGCCATCAGAGTCACTTTTGTGGCCTATAGAAGTGAGCAGCTTCTTAACAATCCATACAAGTGATTCATTAAGTGCTAGCTTCAAAAAGAGATGAACACATTTGTATGACTTCAGAACGTCAGTGTGAAATTAGGTTGTTTTTAAAATGTGTTCTTTTCAGCACTCAAGTCTTTGATATATACCAGAGGAATAATTTATCATTTTCAAAGCACACACAGATCCCCTCGAAGATATTTACTCACTCACCGACTGACTGGAATCAGAGAACCACTTAGTTTCCATCTCATTTTCATGACTGCACGACACCGCTGCTGAGTGGTTTATTTATTTATTATACTATTTATTAAAAAAACATTTATTTTTCTTGCACCATCTGAGGAGGCAGTACCATAACATCATCTTGAGTCATGATTCTTATCTTGAGACAGTGTGTTATGTTTAATCTTTCATCTCTTAGCAGACTAATTTTCATAAAAAGTACTTGTCCCTCTAAGTCTGGAAGTTATAACAAGGGGCATAAATAGATTTGCTCAGTTAGTGCTTCCTGATGCCAGTAAAAGAATAATGCAGGAGCTTTTGGGTCATTCAGTGTGTGGTTGTATGAGGTTGCCATGCATAGTCAGTGTGTTACCTGCAGTAGATTGGGATCAGCACGCTGCCAGTTAAGAGAGGCAGCAAGGAGCGTGGTACACAAGTGGAGCGATGAGCTCAGCAGGGAGCCTGCATAAAAACAGCCTCGGATGCTTTTAAAAGACGACCACTGAAACAACGAGCCAGTATCTGTTGAAGTGTGTTAATCTGTCATTCATTGAATATTTTCAGCACCTTTTCTTCCTGTCAAAACAATACTTTCTGTTCATGATTTATTTTTTCTAAACTGCTGAACTACTATATTCCTACACACCAGCACCTACAGTGCACACTAAATTACACAACAGCCACAAGTCAGCTGAGTGATGAAAGAATAGCCTACAATGGTTGTGTCATAGCCATAAGTGCTTCTTGACTGTTGTGGGGGTTTCTGCCCAAATGAAGCACCTGCTTGACTGTAGTGAGGCCAGGTGAAAATCTTTTGGCCATGTTTGTATGGGTCACTGTCCTGTAGCCTTGTCCTAAGCCAGTATGCATAAATGTGACTGACTTTTCTGCAAGGTTGATCATTACATTTAACTGTATATCCAATATGTGCTGAGTACAGAACTAAAGCTGTGACAGGTGTTTGAGTGTGTAACCTCAGAGGGACTGTATTGTCTGTCTGTGGCTGCAGGGCAGTGCTGAGAAGCAGTAAAATCGAACATTTCTATTATACCTACAAACCCCGTAAGAAACTCAGCTGCGGCACGGGGGGGGTGTTCCCTGAAGGCTGCCAAAACACATCACAGGAATAACTAACTGAAACAGTTCATCACAAAATGCTGGGAATGTGCTGAATAACACAGTGTGATATTATAGCATCAAAGGATGGGATTTTCCTTTTATGTGACGGAGCCAACAAACTGCATTCACCAATTCGCAGTCTATTTCATGAAAAGAACAGGTGCTGTGTTGTGTGCTTACTGTATAGCCACAAAGTCTTTCACATCAGTGGGCCTGGTTTCAAATGAGCTCCTGCAGGGGCTTTTCAGCTGCTTCCTGATATAAGAGAAGACAGACGGGAACAAAGCACATTTCTAAGTTCCCTCGGTGAACTCACTACTCATCAGTCAGTGTTGGTGTCAAGTATTTCGGTCTTGCTGACTCGTCTGCTCTCTTGGCTGCCCTGCATGAAAACAAGGCTGCTACCAGCTTCCTTGGCACGTCCTCTTCTATGTCGGCCGAAAACTGAGGCCAGAGGACTCCACTCCCACTCCAACAGTGATATAAAGGACACAGACATCCAGAGCATGTTAATGTTCTACATATGGAGCAGTTCTGTCTGCAAGATAAACAGATGGACAAGAAGCACTGGTTTTCAAACAGTTAAGAGTACTTGGACCTGAATGTGGGCAAAGGCACAGAAGAGCACCGGCTTACTGTGTGGTCTGATGAAGGCAACGTGAGCAATGCATCAGAGCTGCAGTGGGAGGAGTGCATCAGTTGTTATTGCAACTTGATTCTACATTATACCACAGTTGTTGTTTTTCCCTCTCGGCATCAGAAGATATTTTCCTTATTGATTCTAACATAAAAACACAAGAAAAACAAATTATGCCAATTTAACTTAAGTATAGTACTTAAAAAAATAGCTGAAAGGAAAAAAGTCTTCAGGTTTCTGGAAGGAGTCGACTGGAGCACAGCTGGACTCATAGATTCTCTTTACAACTGTTTCTACTGTGACCTCTGCAGTGCTTCTGCAGCATCATGCTGCTGCCGTGCTACTGATTTGTCAAATTTGTGTAAAGTTGCCAAAAACACTTGTCCTACTGCTGATGTAGCCTTTAATAATCAATTAACGCTGCTGACAGCTGCTTGCAGAAGGCTCTTCACAGGGTTTAAAATCACATTCACACTCTGTGCTGTTCTGTTTTCCAGCAGTTTATCATCGTCAGCTGACGGCCTGTTTTCAAAGAGTTGATTCAGGCTTCATGGGGATATTGACTCCACTTTGCCACAGAAAATAGTTGCTGCTTGTGATTAATTTGAGTCTGGTGATTGTGGCCTTGGAATATGGTTATTGACACTGCTGGCTATTTCATTGCTTTGCGCACAGTGTATGAATGTTAATCTGTTTGGGGAGATGTCATGCTCTGCTTCCTGCTTATGTCTGCTCTCAGGCTGCTGTGGAGAATTTGCATTTCTGATTGTGCCTGTTGTAGCTGAGCTTGGTGGTTTCTTAGCTCGCAGTGTTATGATGCTTTCGTGCCGGTGATTTAGAGAGAATTAAGAAATTTTGAGAATGATTGATTCGTTGTAATGGGCTGGGTTGGTTTTGTGACATTTACCATCACAGGTTTTCTACACTTTCACATAACTGCTTCCCAGTAACATGTGAAGAATAAAAAAAAAACCATATGATAGTTTATCACACCTGAGATAGATGGTTAATTTAACATTTTCTCTTCCTGTTACGCCAAATAATAGAATCCACCTAGAAACAGAGGAAAACTAAACTTGAGAAACGGATCACTAGTTTCTTGGGAGGGGAGGGGTTTGATGTAGAAAAGAGAGAAATGTATAATCTGCTCTTTTGTGTGAAAATTCAGTCACACAGAACATGACAGATGCAGCATGTCATGCTGCTGTCTGAGCTCTAAGCTGGAAATGCTGTTGCAACCTGAGCAGTCATTTTTTGTTCTTGTGTGAATTGCATGTTCCCTCCATTTTCCGTGCTATACCTACTCTGTAGAAGAGTGCTGCCCCACTCGTCACAACAACAACTTCATGCGTCAGCTTCCTCTTTATAATCTGCTCTGCTTTATGCTGCATACACACACAACCCCAGTCACTGTCCTCTATAAGCCTGTACCATGGACTGATGGACATGTGCAGCTTAACAATCACACTGATCTCAGATGTGAACATTTTGTTCCAATGTTATGGGCATTAATCTGCTGATGTAGCAGCCTCTACTCCACTGGGAATGGTTTCCACAACATTGTGGAAGGTGGCATTCAAGAGCACACAGGAGTGGGAGGTCAGGCACTGAAACAAGATCTGGCTTACAGTCTACACACATTCCCTCTCATCCCTGTTGAGCTGGAAATCTGGGCTCTGCAGGTTTTTACTTTCAAGCTTTTACAGCCACTTTTTAGGACCTTGGCTTTGTGAAGATGGACATGGTCATTTTAAAACCATTTCTATAATTTTTAAACTACGTGGATAAAATGCATAAATCTATGTGGGCACTCTTGTTGATCTTTGTCATGATGATATGTCAACAGCTGGTTTGTTGACTTCAGTCTGGTGTGTTATCCTGCTATCCCACAACCCCCAGCTGCTGTTCAGTTCAAATCAGCAGACATAGATGTGATTTATGGAGACTGAATCTAGGCTGCACTGCAGGTCTGTGCCAAGTCAAACATGTTTGATATTTCCCTGATGAGTAGATGAATGGGTAGATGGTTGGATGTTCATCCACCTACACTTATTGTAAGTGGTTACATCTGGATAGTCATCAAGCCTCAGCTTTCATCTTTCTGCTTCTTCACTGAACCTATCCCCCAACTTTTTATGATGGGTCATTGCAGTCCATCTCTCCCTGTTATTCATCAGTGGTTTTCCACATGATGACACGTCAAAGACACACTGTCCTCTGAAACAATGAGCAATCCCAGCAATAAGAGAGGAACAAATACAACCCGCCTGGAGCCACTGACCTGCTGCTTACTATCTTGAGAATCCATATTTAGTTAAAATGGTACGTTATGCTCTGAATATTCATACAGCGGTGGTATTTATGTGCAAACTGATTATGCACACTTATTAGTGTCTCTTTCCTCTAAGTTACTGTTAAAAATGGTGTTATATTTTACAAGCTACATCAACGAAAGGCAGCAAACCACTGAAATTTTTCAGACACTTTGTTGTATATTTTGAGATTGTTTTGAGGAACTGTCATTACAACACATTTATATTTGTATTTTGTGTGTGCTAATCTGTTTACTGGAAATAATAGAACTGATAGACATAAGATTTTTATTAGTTTCGAGGTTTTTGAGTGACTTTTTAGAAATAAATAAAATACAGTCTAACACATGTTGTCACACAGTGGTCAGTGGTCCGACCTGAAAGCTTGGGTTTCCATCAGAGAAATTTCTTGTAA
>OMNW01014580.1:14886-24956 GCA_900303245.1 Selene dorsalis
CCCCCTCACTCCTCCTTTGCACTACAGAAAAAATACTTTTCACAGCTGAACTGATGATTAACAAAAGATATTATCGTGTTCCTGGATCACGGAGCATCTCATAAAAGCTCACACTGGAGATAAAAATCCTGTTGGACACAGAAACTTTAAGCCAAAGATTTTCAGAACACAGAAAGTCACCTGCCTGATCTAGGAAACAGTCATGTGTTGCACAAGACGGCATCATATGAGCTCAGATCAAGTGCTGTGTTATCCTGTGGTACACTGATGTAACATGTACACTGCGCTGCAGCATTTGAAAGGAAGACTTGATGACGTGATGAATGATAATGACACTTCTGAGGTTACACTTATCTGATAATGTTCAAAGAACACCTAAATCTGATTAATCTGCATTAATCTTGTCATTCATAGAGGAGACCCACAATACATAACTTGAGCAAAGTGTATAATATGATATAATGAATGAATTTATTCTCATGGCATCATGAGGTTTTAGTTGGAGAAAAATGAATTATTCTCTGTGAAAGGTGATGCAGTCTGTTGCTTCAGGCCCATTCACGTTGGTGGCCATTGCAGTGTTTCCTGTTAATTCTCTTTGAAGAACCAAATTTGGACATTTTGTACTCGCACACAGGGTATCTTTAACAACCATTATTCTCGGAGCAGTGCCACCCATCTTAATTCTTAAACACACTCATGAAGAAGTCTTGGTTTAGGAGAGGCCATTAAAAAGAAGTATAAAATGCAGCCCGTGGTGAAGTATTTCACATTCTGTCTCTGTTTTGGTGCTTCGTGGCCCATTTTTCCTATTTCTACCCAGCGTGAAAACAAGATGGTATATTTTCAGCTACAAAACAGAATCTGAAATTGTTCTAAAGTTATGTTAACTTGTTGGCAGGAGCTGCCTATTTGTATTTCCAGGGCATTCAGAGCAACATTAGCGTTCATCTGGAGTTGTCTCTGGCCACCTGATGAATGTCAGTCCAGTATTTCCTCCTTCTCAGCTCCAACCTGCTTACTCCAGGGGGAAATGCAATATCTTGCATGTCAGCTGCCTATTGCTCAGTTTTACTCACCAGCAAATCAATAATAGCCTGTCTGCATTTTTGCTGCTGGTCAGGAAGCATGTTTCAAAGCTGATTTGCTCAGAACAGCTGTTTACTGCCACTGTAAACAATAAAGATCAGAGCACTGACACAAAACCAAAGCAGTGAGCTGAAAAGTGCTGCAGTGCTCAGTTGAGCTGAGTGCAGCCGCAGCCCAGGTTTGAACAGGCGACCGCTTTCATATAACTGTCAGTTAGAGCAGCTGATCTCTGCACTGGGCTGGTTTATGTCTGCACTTTGTGTGTTTCTCTGTTGTTTCATTATTATTGTCTAGAGAACATTGTGTCCAACATCATAATTTAATTCCATCACCATGAACCAAGCCTTACTGATAAGTTGCTACAGTGAGTTCCCACCAGCACACACACTGCCCGAGCAGTTGACTGTATTTATTGTCAAAACGGCACACACACTTTCAACTTCAACTTCTCCTTATCTTGTTGCTGTGTTTGTTATGTGTTTCACACATGTACTCTTGACATGGTCGTGGTGCAGCACTCAGAGAATCATAAACAGGCAGCAGCTGATCAGTCGACTCATCTGACAGTGCTCTCTTCAGCCCTCTTATCTGAATATCTCCACATATCTCTCTTTTCAGCTATGGGCCAAACATGCATAATTGCATAATCCCACATTCTGCTGTTAGTCCCTCTGTGCAAATGATCATGGATTTAAAGTAAATTTAATGATACGGCAAGAACCAATACGACTCAAATACCAAGTGGACAGCAGCCTTGCAAAACTACAATCCAATGTGGCCCCAAGACATTTTAGAGACATGATGCTTCTCATTTTCCCAGCAGTGACTGAACATTCCACCTCCATGTGATTGACGCACACACACCCGAGCTGACATCCATCTCATCACACAGTAAGAAGTTGTTCTGAACAGGCCCGGAGGTCTTGGAGTGAGGTACTGAGTAGCAGAAAATCAGATAATCAATTTTCTCAGCATGGAAAGTAATTCTATCTCCAGCAAGTACTGGGAGAGTCGCCGTGAGGACCATCACAGCACTGGCTGGATCACAAACCCAGCAAAGCAGCTAGATGTCCCAGAACATGTTGTTTACTGCATGTCATTTGGGTCTACAACTTTAACTAAACTTACCCGCCTCAAGCACCCAAAACATTGTAGCTCATGATTATGATGCAGTCCATGACCGACATTGTAACTGTTATGAAAATGTAAAGGATGTGACCAATAATGTTGCTTTACACGTATAACACTTATGTTTCTATCAAAAATGAATGAAAGATACTTCATTCACTCTGGGAGAAACGGGACACTCATTCATACCCACTCTGCTGCTGTCATTTAGAATACCTCCTCTTCAAATCATCGAAATCATTGAAATTCAACGTAAATGTCAAGTGAGCTCTCGTGAACAGAGCAAGTAGAGCAGAAGTACACCAAAGAAGTGAACTACACCTTATGACTTTAGGCATTTGAGCTTTGTGTTGAGATGCCACCATGACAGGTGCACAGAGGGGCAGCTGCAGTCCAGTTACAGTTGCTGCCACCTCAGCTTAACCTTAAGCTTTGAATTAAAGTGAGGTTTTGAGACTAAAACTACCTGTTTAAACAAACATCACAGAGGTTTTCCAGAGTTCTCCAAACCTGCCTGTGACATTTAACAAAGACCAGAGATTTCAGTTCCACTGTGTTAATAATCCATGAGGAGATGAATTGACAGTCTGCGGCCTCTCTCTCTCTCTCTCTCTCCCTCTCTCCCACTGTTGTCTGCCTCTTGTTGTCTGAAAGTGTAGTTTCTAAGCTTTCCAACAATGTCTAACACATGGAAATCTGAAAATATTTGAAGATGTGGCCATGTGAATGTAGGCACTCCTCAAACTAGTTTAGTGAGAAATCCAGCCTGAAAGTTTCTGAATTCTCACCTACCTGGAGAGCCAGGTAACACAGATGCTCATTTGCATCACATTTACATAAGTCCAACCCCCTACTGGTGTAGCTGTCAGTGACATCTGGTATCTGTTAGCTCACAGGACAGAAACTATTGTATTGTATTGTATGTCTAGCATGAAAAACCAGTTGAGTAATCCCTGTATGTGACTTTGAATGACCACTAACCCAACGTAGATAACTTGGACTTTAATGAAAACTCACCACGTAAGAGACTGAAAAGTATTGCTGCAGATTTCATTGCCTCTGATCATTAAGAGGTTCGGGGGTGCTTTCTTTTGGTCGCAGGCTTCTTGGTGGATGTAGTCGTCTCAGAAGTGACTGCTGTACGTCTGTTCGCCTCAAGGTGTCCAACTGTTCTCATGTTCTGCCACTCTCCTTCGGCAGCTAAAGAATCCATCTGTATGTTGTTCATCAGCTCTGGAGAAAGTTTGCGGCTACACGACTGTGTCCCGAGGAGAGAATTCTCCTTTCTTCTTCTGTAGCATTTGCAGTCAAAGTTATAGATCTTCTCCATTTCTCTGTCTTTATCGCCTTCAAATGTTACAGCAGATAAGATTCTGATATCTTAAGCTCCAGCTCCTCTGCTGCGAGGCCGAGGGATTCTTCGTCGTCTTCATCTTCAGCTAAAGTCTCCAGTGTAATGCAGTCACTCTTGTCGATTTCTTAAGTTTCATCTTCTAGTTCAGGTTCAGAATCAGAAGTGAGATCGGCGTCGGCACAACCAGAAGCATCTGTCTTGTTGAAGAAGTACTGCGCTGTAACAGCCACGATTTAGCTCTTCTGCAATGCCTTTTTCCAGCGGCTCCCAGAAGTAGCAGTAACAGTTACTAGTTACTTTATATTCAGAAGTGGCTGCATAATTAGCCATGTGGTTCCCTTTTCAGCTGATTGGCCGAAAAAAGACCAAAAGCACATGAATAGCCAAAGAAAGCCAGTATGCTAATTTTCTGGGAATTTCCTCTAAAACAACCCAAATTCAAATACAAAGTTTATGATTTTAAGACTCCCACTACTGCTATTTGAAACATGGAGTGGCTTCTTCATGATTTCAACTTTCATATTCTGCAAAAAAATTAAAATCAATTAAATAAAAAAAATAAAAAAAACAATCGATTTTCCTCTGTTTACACAACTTGTGCGGGGCCGACTTGTTGCTGCTTTTCTTGTGGCTGGTCACATATATAGCAGTAATTGCAGGTAGTTCACTTGGCAGGGGCTCTAATTTATTGCAGGGTTTAGTGCTGGGTGTTCTCTTGGCCACACTGTTGAAAAGAGCACGGAAAGAAGCTCTCTGAGAAGGAGGAACAGCTGTTGTTTGTGTTTGATAAGGTCAGCCAAGTAGGTGAAATATCTGAGTGTAATAGAATTTGTTATTGTTTGTTTGTTTGTTTGTTTTGCAGCATTGGGCTTGAAGTGAGGGAATCATGTTATTAAGTTATTACAGGAGACATGAATGCCTTTGCAAGATTTCTTTGTTGTTGACATTTCACTTGAAACTAAAAATGTCAGCCTGCTGGTGGCGCTTATGGAGAAGTCAGAGAATCACAGAGGTCTTAGTCGTCACAGGTCTGTGAGTGTTTTATGACAATCTACCAAATACTTGTTGTAATATTTTTGGCTGAACTGAAATGATGAAAATCAGAAGCGATGGAACAAGCAAAAAATCATTTTTTCCAAGAGTTACAACATACCCAAGATTTCCTCAGCGTCATGTTGCACATGTATCACATGCCAGCAGATCATTTCTACAGCTCTCCGATGACGTTACTGGCCCTGTTCCTCTGATTCCTGAGTTCCTTGTGCCAGGTTAACCCTGGACTGGCTGTGTGATGTTGGTTGAGTTCATCTCATCCAGAGCATTTTGGAGTTCATAACATGCGAACAGTCTCCCTGTGGTGACCAGTGAATAACAATGTCTGCAGAATTCTGTTATTGGAAATGATTTCTGAATTGAAATGAAAATGAAAAGGGATATAGAAAACTTTGGCCTTCTGTTGAGGAAGCCTGTTTCCAGGGAGCTGGGGCTACAGAGCAGTTCTGCTGTTCTGCTTTCTGCTGATTTATTGTAAAGGTTTAAAAGCTATATAAAGCACCTCAAATTGGTCTCCTATCTAAAAAAAAGATACAAAGCACAACAGCAGGCACATTAGACCTCAGCCATGAGTAATAAAGAAAATATATTGCTGTGCACAACAACATTCAAAGTTTGTTTTACAGTGCGTGATGCCAGCATACTTATTATTATTCTTGATGCACAGGTTTTTGTTATTTTTAGAAAGATGGCACAATGCGTGTGAAAATTGGTGCAGTCCTGGACTCTTCACTGGAACCTTCACAGACATTAATCGACATTGGCTGCATTTCCCAGATCCAGTTAAGAAGCTCTTAGGACTAAGAGCTTCTTACGAGTGCTCTTAAGGCTCCTGTGAAAGAAGAACGTGTTTCCCAGAGTCACACTTAGCTTGAGAAGATCTTTCACTAAGAAGGAAATAGGATAGGATATTATATAGCTTAATATTAAAATCGAGCTGACCCACTCTTAAGGGTCTTCTTAGCGACCAGCGCTCACAGATTCAGCCGCGTCAGGCAAATCAATATTACACTAAGTGAGATATTAAAACAGTGTGCATCGTATATGTTTTATTTATTAAAACATTAAGTTATGCGCCGAAATATAAAAATCATCATCATGACTATCATTTATTATAATTTTTCTGCACACATCCCACATATGCATGAACACATAATACTTTGGGGCACATCAAAAACACATCCACCCTCCAAACCTGTGATGTTTCACAGATATCAGGTGTAGCTGAGCTTAGCTGGAACCTCATGGAGGGGGCTTCACCTGCTACTCTATATCAAGCCGTTGCCACATCACGGCTGCTATACGGTACGTTCTCGCTGCGAACCGACAGCGTCGCCGTGCCCAAAGCCAAACCATTTATGTTCATGCTTTTTTGTGTCAAGTCAACACTTCAGCCCACTGGACGTGCTGTGCGACCGGGCTGTCCAATTAAAGTGGCGTCTGCCTCGTGCTGAATCAACCCCTGATCAACTTAATGTCTCCATGTGCAATTTCGCCCCTAGGGCATCTGGCTGCGCTGTGTTTTTACGCAGTGGGGGGATTCTTGGAAGTGGTGAGGGCACTGCAATCAAGGTGTCGGTGTCATGGAGCGTGGTGGCCGATCCTCCTGCACCATGCCCAGGTGCATAACAGGATGCTGCCAGGTCGACTAAGGGTTCCACACCATGGCTGAGATCCCCCAGGTGACTGGTGTAGTGGATGGCACCATCCTTAATAACTCGTGGGTAGACCGGTGCCGGAAGAAAAGACTTTGCTCCCATCAGTAGCCTACTCATGTGGTGGGGAACCACAAGGGCCTGATCACCAGGGGGCCAGGAGGCACACACGGCAGCTTTGTGTGGGGCCAACTCGGGTGTGGGGCAGAAGGCAGGGGAGAGTTTGACAGGAGCTTCTTCCTCAGGGACAGTGGCAACTCTCACCGTAGCTACCTCGTGACCCCTTTGACCAACCCGCAAATGCAGCAGAGAAGTTTAAACACAGGACACAACTAAGATCTTAATTGTGTGTTCCCCCCTTTATTTGGAAAAGTATCGAAAAGTATCAAAAAGTAATGAAATACATATTGGTACCGGTACCGATACCAAAATGTTGGTATCGGGACAACACTAATTCAGAATCTGTGTTGAGGTAAGAATCACAGCCTCATTGGCTGAGTATGTTCACATAAAAGTCCAAGAACTATGATCAGGAACATAACACACTGAGGTACAAGATGTGTGTTTCTGCTGAGATCACTGATCTCATTCATACTTTACATATTCTAATCTATATGAGAGTTAGTTGGCTGAAATGATAGAACTAAATCTGCCATTTAAGTTTGATCATCAGTTTGTCATGGCCTGATCTTTGAACTGAACACCTCCTAGCAGCGTGGCTAGGCATTGATAAGTGCTCTGAGTGGACAAGTTGGCTTATTTCCCCTGCTTTCAGAATGGTTTTTCCTTCTTTATTGTTTTGTTTGTTTCCTTCCATTGTGATGAGTTGCTCATGCCTTTATTTGGGTGCCAAGGTGGAGTTTGTTAATGGGGCCTTCATGCTGTGCAACAAACACAATTTTTAAAGCAAAGCAGCACTTGGAAAGAAATGGCTTCTAAACAAGGCATTTTAATTGGTTGGAAAATACCAATTCATGATATTATTGCCGTTTTCCAGATCATGGCTTTTATATAAGGCATTTTAACAGGTTGGAAAATGCCAATTCACCAGATCTTTGCTGTTTCTTAAGGCAGGGAAAGAAATCATTTTAATGACAGTGCTCACCACTGTGGAGATGTGTAATCCTTGACAAGGTAGCTATGATTAAAGACACACTTTTCCAGATGTAATGTGGTGATGATGGTGATGATGGTGATGATGATGATGATGATGATGATGATGATGATGATGATGATGATGATGATGATGATCTATTATATGTAATCCTGATTAAACCTGATTCATTGCCCAACCCTGGAGCAAGGCCAGAGTTCCTTTTTTTTGTCCAGCCCCTATGGAAATTACAGCAAGGACTTTTCCTGGGAGCCTTGCCCCCTAAGAAGACTGTTGTTAAACATTTATTTTTTTCATGGACACAGCATCCAGTGAAGCAACTCTTCTATGTGAATGAGACAGACTCAGACAAGCCACAGAGAGACTTGTTGGACAAAGGTGTTCAGAGAATTTCCAATCTCAAGTCTCAGTTTTGGCTTTTTTAAAGTTGTGGTATTAGTGTTAGTGGCACACACACACACACGCGCGCACACACACACGCACGCACACACACACACGATGGCAACAGCAGTATTTTGGTAGTACTGACTCACTAGAATCAGTTCATCAACGATTCTTTCTTTTGAATGAAGCGTTTGCGAACGAGACAACACGAACACGCTGCTAGAGCTGTGCAGCGCCACACTCATTGTGATCTGGCTCAGCTGATCGTCGCTTAGATGGCAGTGAGATCTTCTAATTTTGAGCTCATTTATACAAAATGCAGCCAAACAAAGGGCTAAAGAGAGAGAAAAAGCAGAAAGTCCTCTGTCAGCTCATCTGTGTGAGCTTTTTTTATAGGCAAGGCAATTTTATTTGTATAGCCCATTTTTACAAACAGTTTGTCTCAAAGGGCTTTACACAGCATCATTACAACCTCTGCCCTTAGACCCTCACATCGACTGAGGAAAAACTCCCAAGAAAACCCTAATTATAAGCTATTTGTTGTTAATAAAAGTTGTTAATGTTGGTAATGTACATGTTTTGTTGTTTGTTTGTTGTTTTAGTGTTCTTATGTGGTGTTTGGTACTTCACTTCTGAACAACATTTCTGTGACTCTGTCTGAGCTGTACAACATGATTTTGAACTGGTCACACTAATACCATATACCACAGGAAAATATGGAGGGGTTTAACAGTATCAAAATTTGGATAGTGGAGAGCCGGGTCGCAAGTAACGCAGGAGGAAAGTAACAAAGCGCTTTTCTCGAGATCTGTTTTGGCCTGTTTTGGTATGTCTGTTAAGTCCCAAGGGAGTCAGTGTAGTAAGAAAAAGTTAATAAATTATATAGAAATAGACAGATAGATTCATTCATTCATTTAGAGCAATGCTTTTGACTTGTGGAACTGTTATGACATCACTGATGACATCATCATAGCAACATTAATCTCACAGTACGTGAGTGTTCCGACAATGGCATCATAGCATAGATGACAAGATCACAGGAAAATTATGTGACATCATAGATGACATCATTATAATCTTCACATGTGAGTGTACTGTGAGTATTCTGACAATGACATCATAGCATGGATGACAAGATCACAGGAACATTCATGTGACGGCTTCATTGTAGGAATTCTCTTAGTTGCACTTCAGTTGTTTCCACAGTAAGACAAGTGAACTACATTTGAAAAGGAATTAGAAAAGTTTCTCTGAAAAATGGCTTCCAAAGAATCATCACAACCGTTGGCAGTGACAGAAGGGAATATACTTCACAGTGACACCACCAGCTACCAGATTGTGAAGTTAATCGGAGAAGGACGTTTAGGTAAAGTCGCTGAATGTTTGGACGTAATTAAGGGCAACACAGTTGCAGTCAAAATTCACATGAACTGCACATCTAGCAGTTTTCAACAGGAAGTGGAAATGCTAGAAGCAATCAAAAATATTGACCCCGACAAGAATAACATCGTCAGATTCATGGACCATTTTGGATTCAACAACCTGTCTTGTCTTGCCTTTGAACTGCTAGACAAAAGCCTTTGGGACCTAATGAAGGAGAGGAAGTGGAAAAGACTGAGTCTCAACCAAATCCGGCCTGTGACCAAACAGCTCCTGGTAGCCTTAAAAGCCCTGAGAGAGAATGGGATAATGCACAATAAATTGACACCAGACAATGTAATGCTTGTCAACCACCAGAATCAGCCATTTAAGATCAAGCTGATTGATTTTGGTATGGCTCTTCCAGTGAGACAAGCAGAGGTTGGAACGTTGATGCATGTCCGTGCCTACAGGGCTCCAGAAGTAACACTGGGGCTACCTTTGTCTGAGTCAGCTGATATGTGGGGAGTGGGATGCATCATGGCATTGCTGTACTTTGGCGGCAAACTCTTCCCTGGCGACTGTGAATATCGCTGTATGAAAGTTATGTTGCAGCTACTTGGTAAGCCAGATGATCGCCTGCTGGATATTGGAAAATACAGCAAAATATTCTTCACTATGGCTGGAAACTCAAGATGGAGACTCAGAACACCAGAGGAGTATGAAGAAGTAACTGGTGAAAAGCCAAATATTGTCAGATGGTTTTTAGACTGCAACAGGACTTTAGATGAAATCATCGTTGCATATCCAAGAATATCCAGTGTCACTGAGTACATCGACAGGAAGAAATTTGCACACCTTTTGATATCTTGCCTACATCCAAATTATGATGACAGAATTACACCCACAGAAGCCCTGAAACATGATTTTGTGA
>OMNW01014583.1:0-11202 GCA_900303245.1 Selene dorsalis
CTTCAATCTGTCCTTGCAGACTTGCAAATTTCCCAAGGACGGGAAAAATCTGCAGCTGTCACTCCCCTCTTTAAAGGGGGTGACAACCGAGACCTAAACTGTTACAGGCCCATCTCCATCTTACCTTGCTTGTCCAAAATCTTTGAGAAACTAGTCAACAAGCAGCTTACTGACCACCTGGAGTCACATGGTATCCTTACTCCTATGCAGTCTGGTTTCAGAACAGGCCACAGCTGCACCTCAGCAACACTTAAAGTTGTAAATTACATTATATGTGCTATTGATAAAAAAGAATACTGTGTAGCCGTGTTCGTTGACTTGGCTAAAGCCTTCAACTCTGACGACCTCAACTTCTTGCTTGATAGACTTAAAGATGTAGGGCTCTCAGAGAATTTCTTAGCATGGTTCAGTGGTTACTGCTCTGAACAGGTACAGTCTGTAAGAGCGGAAGGCCTCCTGTCGGACCAACTGTCCTAGGGTGTTCCGCGGGGTCCATACTTGGCCCAACCCTTATCAAAATCTCCATCAATAACATCACTCATACTGCAGGTAACTCTCATATCCATCTGTACGCTGACGAGACCATTCTGTACACCTCCAGTCCATTGTTGAACGCTGCCCTGACTTCTTTATAACACAGTTTCAACAACTTTCAGCATTTCCTTACAAACCTGAACCTTCACCTAAACACCAGTAAAACAAAATGTATGGTCTTTAATTGTAATCTACCTCAGATTGATTGTACTCTCAAAATCTCCTGTTTAGACGACACAGATAACCAACTTACTGACACCTATAAATATTTGGGTATCTGGCTTGACAGCTTCCTCCTCTTTGACATGCACATCAACACTCTGCTCTCAAGAATCAAATCCAGGATTGGCTTCATGTATCGCAATAAATCATCTTTCACCCACTCTGCAAAACATTTACTAGCTAAAATGACAATCCTTCCATTCCTAGATTATGGCGATGTCATCTACAGAAATGTTTCCAAACACCTTCTCAATAAATTGGACGCCATCTACCCACCATTGCAACCTCTACTCCTTTGTCAACTGGCCATCGCTCCATTCCCGCAGGTTGATTCATTGGTACCAGTTTATCTACAAACCGTAACTGGCAAAACCCCTGTCTATCTCCCCACTATCTATTCAATTTCCATAACAATGACTGCAATCTATGCTCCAGTAACCACATAAACCTACTCCTCCCTAGAGCCCCTACCTCCTTTGGCCATCTTTTGTTTCCTAATGGCTAGAACCACTTGCAACAGAAATTAAAACCCAGCTGTCTTTTACCGTTCTCCTCCTTCACACACTTGCTGCAATCAATTATCCATGATCGCTGCTCCTACTAATAATTCGTCAGATTGGTTTTATATTTTGTACATTTAAAAATGTTTTCACATGAATGTTTGCATTTGTATTTGATATATATTATAATATATAAGTAATATTATATATTACATTCATATTCAATGTTAATATCATTGAATATAGCTACTTAAATTTTTGTTCCCTGTTAAAAGGGTTTTCTTGGGAGTTTTTCCTCAGTCGATGTGAGGGTCTAAGGGCAGAGCATGTTGTAATGATGCTGTGTAAAGCCCTTTGAAACAAAGTGTTTGTAAAAACGGGCTATACAAATAAAATTGCCTTGCCCTGCCTTAAATTTTATTACATGAATGATGCTGTCTGGACCCTTTTAGGGTTGAAAAACTTGAAAATTGTTCTCAGCTGATGACACAGGCAACATGAAGAGTTACACAACTTTGTACAGTAACAGTAATCTGTGGGGGCATACTCATTTATGCTAAGCACTGCATATTCTTTGTACTTTTCCTCTCTTCGTTCCTAACAAACTTGTTTTCTCTCTCACTTGCTCACTCTTGATCTGCATATAAATGAATGTTATATCAAAACAATAACTAGTGATGAAAACACAGACGCGCGGAAAACACGTTGTGAAAAGAATTGTAATAATTCACAGCTAGCCATAGTGGTGTAGCAAATTTAAAAAAAAAAATGCCGATTTGTTACTACCTGCAGTGAGAGGGATGAAATAGCAGCACCTCTGTGGATCTGTTATCATGTGCACCTGACCACTCTGATGCCACATATGTCTGTGTGTGCAGCCCTGACACACACATTCACACACACATACACCCTGCATGTATAGGACCCTGTGCATACAGTTTTTTTGTTTTATATACTGCTTTCTTACAATCATCATCCTCATCAGGTCACACAAAATGCAAAATGTGTCCACCCAGCAGACTTAGGCAATGCAGCTGCTGACTCCTGTAACTCTGGACCTCCTTGGTACTCCTGGCTTTTCCACCCTTGACCTGCTGCTGCACTCCACACTGAACCCCTCCACCTCAGAGCAAAATTAAAAAACTTCTCTGGGTTACTGTACTGATCAACACACAGATGCCTTCAACCGAGACAAGCGACTTGAACAGGGCAGATTTCTTCATATACCATTCCCTACTTATGACAGGGTGTGCATTGCACAGCAGTGTAACTTGGCTCAGAATTTTGGATTTTAGATTGTTGTTCTTCATTAGTTAAAGTTATTGTTTCACTGTGAAATATAAACATTCATTACACATCTATTTGATTACCAAGTTGGACATTTTACTGAATGTTTTTATTTGGACCAAAAAGACAACTGACCTCTAAATTGTCATTGGTACATCTTTTTGTTCTACCTGTTGGGTAGGTCCTGAAAAGTTTAGGATTGGTTGGGCTTATTTTTTCCATACTGTCATTTAAATAGGGGTGTGCATGTGTACATGTGACAATATGAACACCCTCTCTTAAAATGATTTTAAACCAGCACAGTACAGCACAATGTATTACCATCACAGGCAAGGAAGTAGGTTTGATTTTGACATTGGTGGGGACATTAAAGTGCTAGAAGGCAGCACTCAAGTTGATGTTTTTTTGCATTTGCAATCACAATTTCACGTTATGTAGAGCTGATCAAAAAACAAGCAAACAATCATAATATCATCATAGAAAATGTGTATAATGCATATCTGAATATCTAAAGAGAATACAAGAATTTAATGCATTCTGTATGTTATAGGTTAAAGCAACTAATGATATTCAAGGAGGCAACATAGAAGAGTTCTCATCTTTGACATCCTAATTACCAAGCACACACAGGCTCGCACACAGACGCAAATACTAATGTAAATGACACCACTGATATTAAAATCTGTCTAGCTGACGTGACCCAGGCATAACAAATGCCCAACATGTTGACAACTTAAACTTGCAGTGGCAGATACATGCACCTGTCCTGGCCAACTAGCAGGTTTGCAGGTAGTTTTTACAAGTAGATGGAGGGGATGGCCAATCACTAGCACTCAGGGGTTTTGGGGCCGATCACCGATCACTGATCACACGGCCTCTATTTGAATTTGAAGCTTGCTTTTTATAGTGTAGCATTAATTATTAATTTATTTATTATTTCATTTATTTATGTTATTCTTGACACTGTATATTAAGCATTATTTAATTAAAGAGTTAGAGTATCATGTATAGACAACTCTTTTATTTGCAGGAATATGCAACATTCCACATGGTTGAGGCTCAGCTCAAGACTCAGCTTTAAATGTTATCTTCCTGTGGGAAAACAAATAAAGTTTTATAAAAAATAAATTAAACAGCTCCATGTGCACCACCATGTGAAACATTATACTCTCTCTAGAGCCTGTTAAGAGACACAACTTAACAAGTTATTGATACATGTACCTTCCTGTAGAAAAATTACAACATTGGTCACAACTTCAACAAAATAGCTTCATGTGGAAAAAACAACTAGGCCTACTAAATTGGAACAGGGCATGTATCAAATTATTCCTTAATAATTATCAAGTCAGACAGCCCTCAAAATTTCCCTGCAATTGAGAGACAACAGACAAAAAAAAAGGCGCAGAACAAGACACAAAACACAGTAACAATTATTGTTGTACCTCTATGTGGAACTTTAAGCTGAGGTAGCTTTTTATAGACTTCTAGAGGGAAGAGAGAAAGAATGGGGGAGAGGGACGTGCATTTGTAATTGTGTCCCGCTAAATGTGTCGCACATTGTCATTGTGTCATACAATCAGCTCTTTTGATCAGCTCTTAATGACAAGTCCAATCAATTCTGATACAATGCAAATCGGCCGAGGCCGACAGGGTCACCGATCAATCGGAGCACCCCTACCAATCACATGTATGTTAGCGAGAAACAGACAGAGCCAATTGGAGAGCAATATTTAGGTTAGAGGCCAACTGTTAACCCTTTCTGTGCCATAATCATTGACTAAACACTACAGACAGCGGTTGCATTGATAGGGACTACACAGTATAGTGGTTGGATATTGGTATGTCCCTACCGTCCCTACCCAATTCTACTCCCCGTCCATAGGTTTGAAGAACAATCAGAGGAGAACCCATTTTCACTTTGTTCTGAATTGGTTCCGATACAGCCCAGTGACTATAACTGTGTTGTTACTGTAGGAGGAAAAATAAAAAAATATAAAAAATAAAATCATATTTAATCATATAACTGAACCAAAGCTGTAGGAAATGTCTCAATAACTTAAATAAACAAGTAATTTGGAATACAAACAGATTGTATCACCCTTGAAAAGACCTTGTGGTCTATATTACAGTTTTTTTCAATTGCTAACAAGCATTGGTCAATATTGAAGCTACTTTTTCTCTTAACACAGTCTGCATTACCAAACTGCATCTCAGCTAAACTGTTCATCTCTTCCCCTAAATTGTTTCAATGAAAAACTTCACACATCTCAAAATAAGATCATTAATCCACAACACCAGCAACAAGTCACTCTGAGCACACTGAACTACAAAGTAGTACAAAGTCAACATTTGTAAACCAGTCAGAGACTGCAGCAGAGTGGTCGAACACCACATTATCACACACAACAACAAATGTTGTGTTTCTTGACCTCTGACCTCTCTGTACTATAGGGTTCAATGAGACCAATGATGACACATCATCATGGCAGGGAGCAGATCATGTTGTAATGTTTGCTCCTTTCTGACCTGGGACATCCACAGTTATCTGCTGCCCAATGTTGTTTCTTCCCCAGCCATTTTCATTTTTCATATCATTTTTATTTTCAACATTTTTTCACATTTCATTTTATATATTGTCAATATTTTGATTTGAAATTCTGTAGATTTCAATGTGGCTGCGGCAGAAATGCACAATGGTTGTTTTCTTCCCCATCATCCTGTTTTGATGTGTTTTGAACTGTTTTGAAAGAAGTATGTTAGCATTTAAAACATGTGCTGTAAAAATTTTGTGTTTTGCAGGTGGTGGACTAGTAACTGAAAAAAGAGTTCATGAATTTTGGTCACTGTTGTCACTGGATGCATTTTGCGTGAAAGCAATGAAAAGTGATTCACAGTTTGCTGTTTTGCAGTTTTCGCAGTTTTGCAGACTGTGTAAAGAGTTTTGAAAATGTGACTTCAGTTTTGACCAATGCTTGTTAGCAATTGAAAAAAACTGTAAATCAAGGGTTCATCTGAAGTCAGTTATCAAGTCCTCTTTGTTGTTCTCAAATGTAAATGTACCACATTAAAGAGGCATTAGCAAATACAACATCTATTCTATTCCACTTCACTTGTTTTTTAAGGTGATCAGTTTGCATGCTTTATCTAGGTAAAGTTAATTAGAATTTACATGGCATTTGTGTTGACAGTTTTCATTTTACATCCCTATATAATGTATGTGTCTTTTTCTTGGCAATACTGAGGCTATTAATGAGGCTGGGAGGGAGAGAGAGAAAGAGAGATAGGGTAACAAAACACAGTGTACCCAGTTCAAACAAGAGACCAAAGAAACAAAACAACCCCAAGTCATCAGCTCAGCATCTGAGGCAGATGAAGATAAGACCCACACAAAAACATTTCCTGGAATATTATTATCAGATTCACTCAACTTCATGGAGTTTCAAGGATGCATAGAAGTCATTACAACAGTTCAATGTGGTCTATATCTGGTTCTGGGGTGGCAGACAGAGTGTGGTGTGTGAAGGATGAATAGCATTGGATCAATATGATGCTCAGGTTTCAGTAGACCTGAGTAGCCACTGGGGACCATGGGTGGAAAAGGCTGGGCTATCAACTAGCGACTGCTCTTACCTTGATGATGGCCTCAAGCTCATCTGGGGTCACGCACGGGTGCTTCAGCAGGAAAGCTGCCTTCTCTGCTGTGATGGTGATCTTCTGGTTGTTTTCAAAAGGCTGCTCTAGTGCCCGGAACACCAGGCCTCCTGCCACCAGGTAGGCTACCACCACTACAAACACCGCCAGCACCGTCTTCAGCTTCATCATGGTGAAGGGAGCTGAGCCGTCGGCCACCGCCTCCATGCTGGCCACCATGCTTGCGGGGCGTGAGGAAACAGACAGCCGTGGCAGAGTGCAGCCCATCGGATTCTGCATTGTGGCCACACTGGCTTGGACCAGGCTGGACTGAAGCATGCCTGGCTGCACCTTCTTTGGGAGAACCAGATTGGTCTGAACTGCCACTGAAACAAATGACAAATTAAAAACTACTGAAACATCAAAATGATATGTCTTAATGTCTTAATTGTTCCCTGAATACTAGTAACAGGGGAACAGAAGGGACAGGTTTGAAAGACCTCATTTTACTCTGCCATCGATGTAAGATAAAATGTGCAAGACAACTCATGTGCGCAAAGAGAACTTAACACAGCGTTGTTAATGGATACTTGATAATGAGTGATCTGTGGATACATCAGAAAAACTAGTTCAGCTTATCACTCTTCTGTCTGCTTGACACTTGTGCTGTATGGTACAGGTAAATGGACTGCACTACGACACGTGTTGAATGGTACAAGCAAAAAGGTGCACACCATAATGTGTGCTGTATGCTACAGGTAAAAGATGCACTTGTACTATGATGTGTGTGCTGTATTTCAGAGATCAAAATGTCAAAAGATTTTTTCATTATCAGACTACCTATCAAACGGTCGGTGTCACTTGTTGTGCCTGAGTAGCAGGTGGAATTTTCAACAAATCTGCCAACCATTCTGTCTGCACTGACACTTTCAGTTGAGAAAAACAGTAAATATGAGAACAAAAACAATATGGATCCAGCAGCATCAGATGCTTGCCCCACCCCGAAGCAACAGGTCCACCTGAGCAAAGCATGTTTGAGCAACTTTTGACAATTCTGTGGATGTGCTGAGGTCAGGTCTGTATAGGAGTGTAGATTTTCCATGAAAGACAATACACACTTAATTCAATCATTACTAAATTCCAAAATTTAAGCATGGACTGATGAATGACTCTTGGTCATGCGCAACAAACTTCAACAGAAATCTACAGTTGATATCACGGTATAATTTGAAGCATGGAAGGTAAACATATATGTCACGATATATTCATTCACCTTAAAAATTGTATATAAATGCTTCTGAAGACGTAAAACAATGGTAGATTATATTACTACAACGCAAAAGCAAAACTTCATTAAAAATGAATCCAAAACTTTTTCTCAAGTTTCTTTCATTAATGAAAATCTCCTCTTATATGATATACAATAAAATCAAGCTGAAGTAGTGTGCAAAATTATGGGAGGATACAATATAACATGATGCAAATACACTTGTGATTTAGCACATGTAATGCAATTTAGTAAGCCTGGAAGTAAATTGCAGTGATTGTGACTGCATCTGTATCTAATGTTTGAAGAACTGCAGGTGCTAATCAGCCCAGCATTGCTCACAGTGGCTGCTGCATAAGCACACATAAACATATTTTTGGGGAATACAAAATATCATCATTTATCATTTTTGGCAAAATCCCCCCCAAATTTCAAGATATCAGTTTTTGTGGCACAGCCTTAATCAGTATGCAAAAACGAAATTTCACCTATGGCTGATTTATTTTGACTTTTCTTAAGTTCAGTAGGTTCATCCAGTGAGATGCCACACCCACATTATTGAATCATTATCATATTTGTGAGAATCCATGAAGCAATTTGTGTGATATGATTTTTTATTTTCTGTGGTACCCCCTTAGTGGCAGATCAGAATATAATAAAATTTGGCACAAACACTCTGAATGATAAGATTGGATATGATCCAATGGTTGCTGTCTATGCATATTATCATTAAAATTACAAATAAGTTTTGACAGCCAGCTACCAAAAATAGTTTCCTTGCATTTCTTGCATGCTAACGCTTTGACAGCTTGATCATAACCAACAACAGATTCTATCTGCAAAGTTTGCAGATGAGTCTTATAGGAGTTTGAAAAATAGGTTTTGCGTTCATTGCTGTTCAGGGAGAACAGACTAAATTGGAACTAGCTGAACTGTCTCTGTGATGAAAACAGAGGGATTTTTTATAGACAGTTATTTATTTGACTGTGTTATTATGAGGATGTAGTGTGTGATTCTCTGTTAGCCTATTCCAGTGATAAAATTACAAAACTGCACGAATTTACATTTCATGGTATTACATCATTACATAATGTTATAAGTGTACCACCCTCAGTGACACTGGGTGTCTCACAAGAACCAGTCGACTGCTCTGATTTATGTAACCAATCAGCCATAATGTGTACAGAGAGCTCTCCATCACAATGCTCACGTGGAGGTGCATTGATGAACGAAACGCGTCATAAATCACAGGACTTCTTGTGTGAGGAAATAAAAGGCTGTCACATCACTATCGAATGTCATGAACACACAAAGCACCTGTTCAGGCGGTACCGCCCGGTAAACAAGTGTTGATGCAGACGCTGCTGAGAGAGGACGTGACACACATACAGGATTTGGGGGCATATCCCCAGCACTGGATGAGGTAATGTTCCAGACCCTGTGTACATCTCCCCTTTGCATCACACGGAAGCTGCTATCTGACAGTCTCTATTGACATCTCTTTCTACTGAATCATCACCGCATCAACACATGCCCCCCTCGTGCTCTGATGCAGCTGCAGTAAACTTAAGCGTGCACTGGCTTCTCTGCTGTCTCCTGTATGTCTCTGGGAAGTCTAAGATATCGTGGTCAACATGAATGTTTAATTGGGAAGTCTCCTAGCTGCTGGAAGATGCAGACCAGGTAGGACAAGCGATAGACTGTTTATCCCACGGAACAGTTTCAGACTGCAGCATTTCATTCAAAAATACGCAGTAACCACATTATATTAAAATGAATTGTTGTAACAGCCAATATGTAATCAGAAAATAGAATTAGTCTTGAGTGGAACTGCAGCATATAAGAGACCGACGGTCCAACCTGGTGCAGGGTTCGTGTTCCCTGGCTTTCTGGGATTCTCCGTCGGGAATTTCATCTTGATCCTGTGGTTGTTGCTGCTGCAGAGGGAAATAAGAGTCTCTTATCTCTCAGGGTGTTGTCGGTCGATTCGGTCGAATTTTAAGACCAAGAAAGGGCGGAAGACGGCGTGGAGTTACACCATCATCTGCGCCGTGCGCTTCTGCTGGCAAGCTGCAGGTCCGTCTCTTCACCCACGGCGGTGTTCAAGAGCGCACACCCACTGCTCGTCGCATCTGCATCGTGTAGTAGTTAACACCGTGGGTGCGCGTGCCGGGAGACGTTGCCGTTGAAGAGTCTACACTCACATTGTGCCCCGTGAATGTTCTGTTGTGTGATTACGTCAGGATACAGCGGATCAAGATCCATCCTCTTCTGTCACTAGGCTGCTTCTGCCGCTCCTCGGTGGGGGTCTCCGCTGCGGCGCACCTTTTTTGGCGGTGTTGTGCTGCACGCCGAGAAATGCTTCCCTGTCGCGGGAACGCGCACAGTTACTACCAGAGACTGTAATGACTTCTAGAGCGAAGAAAACAGCGCAACGTTCTTTGTCGGTTTTATAAAGGACACTTTACCCGAGGTCTATATGTCGTTTATTGATATTTACAGTTATTAGACGTTATTAGACTAAAATAGCGACATTGATAGGCTTCCTTTAAACATTCCAGGCAGCCAGCTGCTTCCTGTTCTTGGCAAAAATTCATTTTTATTCTCAACTGAGATTTTAAAATGCGGACCAGTGAATTACTTCCTATTTTGATAGAAGAATGTATGCTGCTGGTCATTTATTTGACGTGGCTGTATCGTAGCCAGAAAATTCGGGAGCCTGGCTTCTCCAGCACCAATCATAGCCTGCTTATAGGTTCTACAACTGTGCTTTAATAATAATTTAATAAAGTAGAGTATGTTGTTTTATGTTATCAGGAATGATGTTGTTTGTGAAGTCTGTTTTGTTTTTTTGTTTTTCAATTAATTTTGTCTTTTCTTCTAGTAACTTACATGTTACTAGTTTGTCCCTGCGTCCATCATTTTTGTTAACCAACTGATTCCATTTCCATGTTTTCCCATACTCTGTTGTCAACTGTTTTCTTGTCTGTATACAACATCTATTTGACATCTGCCCGTCCTGGGTGAGGGATCCCTCCTCTGTTGCTCACCCTGAGGTTTCTTCAGTTTTTTTTCCCTGTTAAAGGGTTTTCTTGGGAGTTTTTCCTCAATCGATGTGAGGGTCTAAGGGCAGAAGATGTTGTAATGATGCTGTGTAAAGCCCTTTGAGACGAACTGTTTGTAAAAACGGGCTATACAAATAAAATTGCCTTGCCTTGCCTTTTATTATTTGATGGTTTTTTTTGTATGTTCAAAATAAATTATTCATTCATTTTCTATACCGCTTATCGGGTCACGGATGAGCTGGAGCCTATTTCAGCTGACTTAGGGGCGAGAGGCAGGATACACCCTGGACAGGGCGCTAGTCCATCGCAGGGCTAACACAGACACAGACAAACAACCATTCGCACTCCCATTCACACCTATGGGCAATTTAGAGTCACTAGTTAAGCTAACCTGCATGTCTCTCATCTGTGGGAGGAAGCCAGAGTACCTGGAGAGAACCCACACAGTATGTATGTACAGTGGGTACGGAAAGTATTCAAACCCCTTTAAAATTTTCACTCTTTGTTTCATTGCAGCCATTTGCTAAAATCAAAAAAGTTAATTTTATTTCTCATTAATGTACTGTGATGGCCCCGCCCTAGGTATTCGGGGTGTGTTTTGTGGCTGGTTGTTGGTTGGTTTGTTTTCTCTTCCAGGTCCAGCAGGGGCGGGTCCGTAATTAGATGATGCGCTGCACCTGGGCCCAGTGAAGTGCAT
>OMNW01014584.1:5279-30739 GCA_900303245.1 Selene dorsalis
ACAGCACAGAATCTCTTCTCCATCCTCGACCTCTCCTGACCTCTGTCCATCTCCAGCACTTGTGCTCAGTAGTAAAATTCACGTACAGCTAAACATAGACACAGGTACGAAGTAGGTAAGAAAAAAAACCATCAACATTTTGCTGTTGAAAAAATAAAAAAAGAAACAGCATTAAACAAAAAGCAAAGAAGCTTTGATGGAGACAAAAACCACAGGTTTTAAATCTGAAGTACCGTTTAGTTTGTGCACCAAAATGCAACATTCAGTATCTGGCTGTGTGGGTTAGTTCAATGACCTTCAAATAAAATGTACATGAGTTGTTGTTCCTATGTCTGTTATCAGTTATGGAAACAAGAGCCCAACTCCACATACAGCCAGTAATAGAGGAGGAAGTTAAAGCATCAGAAAACTGTGGACCCAGCAACACACCCATACACCACCAAATTAATGCTTCAGTTAGAAAACTAAAGACAACTCTGGTCCAACTGCTGTAAATGGAGATTTAAACTAAAAGTAATTTTTTTTTTTTTAATTAAAACATCACTTCTCTAATCATTATGTAAAGACCGTCTCCACCAGTGGTGTGTCTCAGTTTGCTGCTACAGTAGCAAAATATCTGCACCAACACACATGGGAATAGGCGCACACACAGACAGACAGGCAGACACACACACACACAGTGAGCAGTTTCCATTTAGCCACCAAAAGCAGATGTCTCATCAAGAGATTAACTTCTCGACACACGCACATGTATACACACACACGCACACACACAGATGGAGATATTTGCTAAATCTTTCCTGAAGGTTGTGTTTGTGTAATTTCTACTTTTCAAACGGGGGCAGATCGAATGGGAAGAGGATTGTAGAGGGCTTTCACTTCTGAACCAATAAGGTGTGTGCGTGCGTGCATGTGTGTCAGTGCATGGATATAGGCAGGCTACATGAATGGGCAGCTCAAACCCAGAACTGAAAAAAACCACTAAGGCTGCAGCACCACTCACTGGTCAGCTACTGACATTACAGTTAAAACTTCAGATTTTTTTTTTTTTTTTTTTTTAAATCTGATTAAAAACTCCTCTTTCCCTCCATATTCCCTCTTGACACTGACGCCTGGGACATACATGTCTAGGTAGAAAAGATGACACATATGTAGCACACAGGCTGTGGTCTATAGTTCCTCCTGTGAGGATTAGCTTCTCTTACCCTTACTGTAATCACCTGGGCGTACAGTATCTATGTTACTAAGCTATTCTACACAGAGGCATCTTCTGACACTGTGGTTCTCTACAGTTTCAATTTTTGTGTCAAAAAGAAGTAATAGCTGTTACAATTTTTTTTAGTGTGGATGTAAAGCTGGGGGGGGCCACAAAAATGTAGCAAAGCTTACTGACCGGACCAAAATTGAAAAGATGCAAAGAGAACAGTTATGGAGAATGTAAAGAGAAGGTAAAAAAAACAAAAAAACTAATGTAAAAACAAATGTTTGGTTATGATTCTCATCATGTGTCATCTGACAAAAACTGCAAAATAAAAAATAATATAGCTCTGTAGACACGAACAAAAACAGTCTGTAATAAAAAAAAGGAATAAAATTAGTTAATAATCTATATCATTACTATCCCACATATTAATCATTATAGACCCCTGTTGAAAGTTTGTTTTTTCCTTTTTACAAGTAATAATTTTAACTGAAGGACATCTCTGCCTCTGATAGGACGGGAGTGGAAGAGGAAGTGGAATCAGCCAGTGAGGCAATGCTATTGTCCATGCTCCTGTTCCAGGTGCTCCGATTGGGCGATGACGGGTAAGAGGGCGTGGAGCAGTTGGACGGGGGGCCCGACCCCGAGCTGGGGCTGGAGCTGCTGTGGTTGGAGAAGGGCGAGAACAGGGCGTCTTTGCGGAGACCTTTGTTCTGGAGCTCCAGCTGTAGGTGCTGGCAGATTTCCTCCGGTAGTCGCTGATGCTCCTCCTCCAGTTCCCGCTCCAACTGAGACTGCAGCTGCACACCAAACACCAGTGTTGTGTGTGAGTTCAACTAATTCACTTGTTTGCTTTTTTTTAGTATATTTTTGGGCTTTTTGCCTTTAATTGACAGGACTCGAACCAGGGGCCGGCTGCAGAGAGGACTGTAGCCTCTACCTCTGTTTGCTTTTTCTGAGACAGATACATACTTATACAGATGTGAGAGTGGTATCAATCTTCTTATCTCTTTGAGAGAAAAAAGCTTCAAAGTATCAATACATCCATCTAAGAGGTGGGATAAGAGTCCCCCTCCTCCTGAAGTTAAGCTTGGGTGCTAACACATGGCTTGATGTGTCATTTCCAGCCAATGGAAAAATCTGACTGGTTTTTAGTGGACAGAGCCAGGGTGATGAGAGCTTTTGGTTTGGCCTACAAAAACACAGGCCTGCAATATCTGTACCTCTGTTTAACACTGTGTAACACTCTGTTTAGTGTGATTATTGTAGCGCCCCAGTAAAGTAATGACCATACAGCCCAAATAATACAGATGAAAATTTTGTTTTTTCAACTGCAATTAGGTGTGGTTAGGCTGTAATTAAATCATTATTACAGCCTAACCACACCTAATTGCATAGTTACTGTGAAGCTAGAAGCCTCTACTGCGCCATCATGACTGTCTCATTTAGTCATGTGGAACAATTAGCTAAATTAACAAGATCATCAAACCTATTGTCTTTCATTTCCAAGTAAAATATCCATCTAGCTCCCATCCCAGGATCTTGGTGTGGCTACAGCTGCCTGCTCCTCTGTGACAGAGTGCAGTGAGTTCAGCAGGGCTCTGTTTTGCCCTCAGGGCAGACAGGAGTACAACACAACATCTTCTGCCCTTGAATGGGCTAGTTTGTGTGAGTCAGTGTGTGTGTTGTCTCACCAGGGGAAGCTCCTCATCTATGTGCTGCAGGATCTCCCGCTGCCTCAGCATCAGCTTCTCCTGCCTCCTGCTCTGAGCCTCCTCCAGCTGCAGTGACAGGAACCAAAGAGAGAGAGAGAGAGAGGAGAGAAAGATGAGGAAATGCAGGAGGGAAAAAAATGGGTGAGGAAAGAAACAGATGATAGATAAGAGATAAAAAGGTAAGAGAGAAATTTCAGTGAACACAGCAAAAAACAGAAAATGTAAGGATCAAGGAAGGAAGGATTAGGAGGCGAAAAGATAGGAAAGTAAGAGAGAAAGGGGATGGACGATAATGTGTGAGAAGACTGCAGTAAAGTTGATGACAACAGCAGAAAAATGTACTATAAAGTAGATAAATGGACGTTCTCAAGGACTGCTGGTGATAAGAGTGTGTGTTCTAGTGTGAGCTCTTACCCCGCGGATTAAGGCGACAGACTCATGAATATGCTTCCTGTTGATCTCATTCAGCTCCCTGCAGTGAGATGGGAAGATGAAGAGAAAAGAGAAAAGTAAGGTGTGACCATCAGCCAATCATCATGTCAGCATCTGCGCAGCAACTCAAACAAACACAGACGAGTTTATTACGTTTCAGCCTTGTCTTTGTCGCGGGTCTTGGCTTCGCTGATGCTGTTTTGCCGCTTCCTGTCCAGGATCTTCTGGAGCTCCTTCTTCTCCCTGCAGACACAGTAGAACACCACCATGACATCCGAAACAAAAAGCAAGGTTTTTATGGATGTTATTAAAAATAATAAATCCATCTTGGAAAAACTACAATTTAAAAATCTATAGAGGTGGTGATTGTGACATAAACTAATAATAACTAAAAGCATAAAATCACTTTAGGGTCCAAACTTCTGCAAGGTGGAACAACCACACTTACTTCTCACACAGCTCCCGGAGCTTCTTCAGCTGAGCTGCTTGGCATTCATGGGCCGTCTCCTTTAACTTCTGGAAGGCCTGGAAACAGACCACAGCAGACCACCACCTGTCAGCAAATCACTGTACACATGTACGGAGGGGCTCCAAAGTTTCTTAGAGGTCAGTTAGAAATGAACACTGCGCCAATGTCAGTGTGTATTTAAGTATTCACAGGAGGAAGCCAAATGTTGTTCAAGTTCAAAGTATCACCTTCACAGGTGTGTGATGTGCAGTGTTGTTACCTCCTGTAGGTGTGCTTGTTTCTTCTCTCTCTCCAGTGAGTGAAGCTTTTGTCGAAGTTTCAGAAGTTCTTTCATCTGCCACTCCCTCAGCTGGACTGTCTGCTTCTCAAGCTCCTGATCCAACGCTGTCAGCTCACGCTGCACCGGCTCCTGGGGCTCACTGAGCACACACACACACACACACACACACACACAAACACAGATAATGAAGCCAGGTGCAGCGGCAACATGACCCACTGTCATCAGCTTTTCTTCTCCTGAAGTCTTCAGTGGTATTTACCCCAGCTTCCATCTCCCATTAATAAACACACTAATTTTCATCCATCATCATCTTCATCTATTCGTGTATTTTATTAGATCTTTCCCTCTTTTCTTCCTCCCTTCCTCCTGATATTAAGAAAGATTTGTTTTCCAGTCTTCCCTCATTACCCTCCTCCATACTGTACATCCACCCATACTTACTTTTTCTTGATGCTGCGTTTGAGATGTTTCTCCATCTGACTGCGTTTCCTCTGGGTGTCAGATTGAAGCTGGCTATTCCGATTCTTCTGCTCCTTACTCAGTTGCCACACCTGCACTCACATCCACACACAGCAAGCAAGAATATGTTTAGCAGCACACAAAAGTGACACACTTTTTTACATCTGAAGCTAACATTTATCAAATCCATTTTTAGGGAAGGGTTATGCATCCATCTGTGTGTGTACCTTCTTGAGGTGTTTCTTGCGCAGCTCTTTGAGGTCTTTGCTCTGTTTCTTTAGAAGCTTCATATAGCCCTTCTGCTCCTTCAGCTCCTCTATAGAGTGGACCTGGACATCTGAGAGACGGACAGACGGATGGACGGACAGACAGACAGACAGACAGACAGACAGATCAACCACTTCAGGCTCGTCCAACTTAAATTTTATACACATAGCTCAGATGATTTCTCTCCTCTCTGTGGAAACAGATGGGCTGGGACGACCTTACCTGTCAGGACATTGGCTATGAGGTCCTCCTTCGGACTTTGTACTAAACACAAATGGAAAGAAATACAGGAGAAGCACAGAGACAGTGAGCGTGAAATGGATGGATGAGAAATCTTCACAAAACATCAAAAACTTGACATTTTGAGAGATGTGTCACTTGTTGCGAGCTCACAGTTTTAACACAATCTACAAAATCATTGCATTTTTTCATGCAATGACAATGGATCTATGTGCAGTAAACACACAGATATGCACACATCACATGAACTAACAGCTACTTGCAGGAGTTTGGTCCAAACATCCTGTTCACATGTAGACAGAGCTAAACTTGATCTGCTACCAAACCAGCAACCCAAAACTCTACTGCAGACTGAAACAGATGATGGGAGCTAGAATACACTCCTCTGTCTTTGCTGCAGGACAGAGAAATATAGAAGATCCTTTGTACCTTTAGCCATTCGGCTTTTTTGATTCCTCTGCAAATGGTGATGAGCTGACAGACAAATGAATTTCCCTTTAATAATAAAGTAATTCATATTATATTTGTATTGTATACACAGTGCTAACACAAGCTAGCCCAGTAAATGAACTAGTGTAGTTTAGTGTTGCTGGAAGGTGTTTGATGATTACTGGTAGAACAGTGAGGATTAACGCAGACGAACGACAGGCACGGGTGTTTGTGGACAACATTTGTGGCAGCGTTTTGCTTGTGGATGTCTCTACCTGGTGGAGGTAACTTCATCTCACTGTCATCCAATGTGCAGGGAGGGGGGTTGGGGAAGGGGGAGGGATATCGAACTGAATTGCCATCACTCTCCCTCCTGGTCTCTCCGTCTTTGGCCTGGTCAGGGACATGCTGCAACAAATGCATCAGACACACATAGCGAATTACTACTGACTCAGTGGGGAGCAGATATTCTAAAAACAGGGGGGTGTGGGAAGTGTTTGCGTCACGGATGTGACTTACCTCACTGTTGTCCTCCAGGAAAACAGCCAGCTGTGTCTCTCTCTTGTGCAGCTGACTGATATGCTTAATGGGGTTGGTCAGAGCCTCTGCATACTCTGAGAATAAACAGACACAAAACAGAGCCAAGAGAAGCTTAATGTCATGGAAACCACTGGCTTCACATTTCATTCAGAATTCACTCCATAAAGACCAGAGTCCCATCCAGAGAAGCCTGAGCCTGTCAGAGCCAGTACCAAGTCTTCAAGTGTTTAACCAGCTCTAATATCACAAAGTGAAAGTAATTTTCAATGTGGGATGTAAAGTCTCTGAATACTGACCTGCTGCTGTTTGTTGAAGCCCAAACTTCTAATTTTTTACACACAATGTGTGTATTAATCAGTGTAGATTAGTAGTGTTAATTAGTGAGCTTTGGGGGAAGTGGCTAATGGATTTTTACACATATGGACAGAGGCTTGCTGTTTCCCTCTGTCTTCAGTCTATGTGCTAAGCTAATCTAGGGAGCTGTTTCATAATTACCACATCGACATGAGCATGATATAACTTGTGACAACATATTCAATTTCATAGAACAGATGAGCGAACACCAGTCTAATCATCTTATTATTTCAACTCTTGATCCAAAAGTCATGGACAAACTTTGAAATTGATGGATAAACGAAAGATAAAGATAATTCCCAACCTCCAGAACCACTGGTTTATAGTGGTGAGTTTACAGTATGTCCAGTCTCTGTTAAGTCATGTGGCTTATGTGGGGTGTGTTGAACTGTGTAGAGCTGCACAGTGTTGTTGTCGATGTGGTGTTCTTACCCTGGTGTTCATTAGGGATGTAGTCCTGAGCCTCAGTGCAAACCAGCAGGGAGGGCAGGAGCAGGGGCTGGTTCAGCTCCGTCTTCAGGTTGATGTAGTGGTAGCCTGGAAGGAAGGAATAAACTCATAAATAAACGACTCCTGCGGAGAGGTGACAGGCAGTAGAGGCTACAGCAGCATGTAAATGAATGGAGGTGTCAACGGAGTGCAAGTATGCAGCGCATCAGTGCAAGACTTGGTTCTTCTTCAACTTAAAGGAAACAAATTATCCTTTTTTAAATGTGTGAACCTTCTAATGTGTTAACGTGTGTTTGTGTGTACTGACCAGGTCTAATGGCTGACACGGGCAGGATGCGATGTCCAATGAACTTGCCGTTTTCCTCAAACACTGCTATCCTCAGAGAGGCCAGGGTAGGGAGGACCACCTGGAGAGACAGACAGACAGTGTGGTGATGTTCATACCAGATTTATGTCCATTTAACAACAGTGATGTGAGAAAGATAGTTACCTTATTGAAGACAAACATTTCATCATCCCACACGGGGTCTAGCGAGTTCCCATTGGATGTCTTGGTTCTGTATTTCCTCTTTGTGTCAGCAGGAAGTCCAAATATGTCCACTTCCACATACACACCCACCTTTTTGTCTGTCAGGAACTGGCCTGAGATCACCTGGTGGCATTTAAATAGTACTTATTTATTGAGGGAATTTTTGCAAACAACCCCTTTAAACACACAGTTTAACACCGTCTTCTTACCCTGATTTTAACCGTGTTGGCAACAATTCCATCCACTATGTTCTCCGTAAAAGGGTCAAAGTGTTTGTCTGTCCTTCTCATGAACTCTGGCTTCAGGAGGTAGCCACTTCGCCCATTGTACTCAAACACCCCCATGTTTAGCTGCATAGGAAGATCTGAGAGTAAGAGAGAGAGAGAGAGAGAGAGAGAGGGAGGGAGGGAGAGAAAGAGAGATGAAGGGAGGAAAAAGACAGCAACAAAGAGGGATGCAAGTGAGTTAAGGCCAGGGTGAGAGAATGGCGATAAAAATGAGGGATGGATGAATTCAGAGCTATACATGAGTAAAATTATTTATAAGAGTGAGGGGACAATATATTATCATTATTTACCACAACATCTACCAGCTTTAGAGAGTCAGACTTTTCATTTTGAAGACCTAATATATGATCCTTGGTTTTCAATCAGATACTAAATTTAAAAGCAATTTAAAAATGAAAATTGGGAAATCATTTTTGTTGTATGGGAATGATCTGAAAACATAAGAAAAAGGACAGACAAGTGGAATATTTATAGCTAACATAAACATTTAAATGGTCCTGTGGATATTTAAAGCTGTACTTCAAAGCCCAACTCCTTCCTTTTTGTCTGAGAGTAAAATAACAGGACTTACCAAGAGTCTGAAAGTTAAGCGCCACCATCTGGCAGCCGACGTTCCAGAAGAGCTGCGGCATGTAATTGGAGCTGTCCACCCTCGTACCTTTGGGGTAGATTCGGCTCAGCTGGTTCTTATTGTATCTAGAGGAGGTGTGTTAAGGAATAATGCTGTAAAGTGGTGTATGTGTGTCCACACCACTTCTTACATGTTGTAAACTATGGCAGATAAATAGCATCACTTTAGGTCAGAGGTCAAGACTTTGCAACATTTGTTTCAGCTCTGGGAACTTGACTCTGCATGCTGGTTATCCACATACACGCAAACTGTATCTTTCATGTTTTCACTGGATCATAAGCCTCCAAAGGATACTCGACAAACTCTATAGGTGAGCTCTTCAGGGTGTCCATTCCTTTGGTTTCCACAAATGAGGACATCTCAAAGAACTTTCTCCTCTCTGGTGGACGGGAGAGGAGTGAGAATGAAAAAACAGAGAGTGTAAAGGTGAAAGATTGACAGGCAACACTATCCCAGGTACAGGTATTGATTAAGATCATTATGTGCGACACGTCTGTGTGACAAGACTGATAATCAATCATAAATGAGTCTGCAGCCAACCTGCCCGACTAATGAGCTACATATGAGAGTAATTTAAAGCTAATAAGTCTGTGAGCTCTCCCTCTTCCTCTTCATCTCTCCCACACACACTTACTGGTTGCCACCTCAAAGCTCTTGAATTTGACAGGTTCGATGTAGTTGACGAGAGTTGACATCTCCTCCGTGGCGTTCACCTCACTGCTGGCTGTACCCTGAGGGAGGCACATACTACTGATCCATCAATAAGCCCATTAGCCAGTCAAACACCATCAGTGCTGCTCCTGGTGCCTCTTACCTCATCAGTGTTTGGCTTTTTCAGCTCTGTCGCCGGTTCATCCTCGTCATCTTCCTCACTCTCTCCCTCACCACCTGTAGGGATGTGACAAAAACAAATGACACAAAATCAGACACGCGGCCTCTCGTAATCAACCACTCACTCTTCTTCTTCAACCCACCGAGGGACTTGCGAGGCTCACAGTCTTTGACCATTCTCTCAGCCAGCTTCTCCTCCCCATTGGACAGGAGCTGGCTGCCCTCACCGTCCGTCAGAGGACAATCTACAACAAACACAGGACATCAATGTGTAGCAACTATACATAGTAAAACAACCACAGCTTCTCATTCCTCCAAACAGAAGCTGATTTTACCATTGTTGGGTGACGGCTGCTCCTCCAGCTCTCTACGTCGTATGCTGCCGCTACTCGAGGGTCGGTGATGGTGGTGCTTCTTCTTGTTTTTAATGAGAATCTTCCCCAGCATCTCCTGAGGTGATGGGAGCAGCTGACCTGGGACCAGCTAAAGCCACATAGAAGAAACAGTAGAAAAAAGAAACAATGAAATAAACGTTTTAGAAAAAGAACACAATAAAGCAGATCTAATGTAGCAGAGATTAGCAGGGACAGGTCAGCAACTCTCCTCTGACACGACAGGAATATCAGAAACTATATTTAACATAGGAAAAAAACACTGGATTAACTGGGATGAATAGCTTGTTTTGGACTACAAGTAATCATGAGGCCCTGTGATCTACGTCACAGTGATTGTGCAGACAAGCAGCCACAGCATATTATCCAAATTTAATGTTGCAACATCACAGGACTCACAGAGCCACAGTGTTTTGTGAGTCTAAATAAACACAACCCAAATTCAGACAGAATCAACAACAACTTTGCTGTTTTCATAAAACTGTGAATGATTGTGTTTAGTTTAAATGTCGTCCCACTCGCCCACACAGCAAATGACTCCTGAAACAAGAAGATGTAACTGCAAGTTCAAACTCTCCCATATATAGTATGTGCTGCCACATGTCTGCTCCTCTGTAATAAACTGGCTCAGTGCTGTGACCTCTGCTCTGGGTCAAGGCTGAGGTGCATTTTGATCACCTTTTTATTTCAAGTGTTTTGTTTTGTGTTCTGTGGTGAAACACAGTTGTGTTCAAGAGCATGAGCTGATCTGCATCTGATTTGATGGTGAGTTGGGTTAACACTGTGACAGTGGAGTAAAAGCAGATTATTGAACAATTCCTTGAGAGAAAGCTGTGAGAATCAAGATCATATGTATTTAGTACAGACAAAAACCACACAGTGGCAGTAGATATGTGAATATACATATAGTGAAAGTGAAGGATAACACAGGATCTGTGTGGAGATCAGTCTTACTGGATATTTTTCCAGTGGATCAATGAGCAGAGCATCTCCAAAGATGGTCCTGCAATACTCTGCCATCTTGGCCTGCTGCTTGGACCTGATTGGACAAGACATGTAGGTTATACTTCCTGCTTTAATCTGAAAATACACAAATCTATAACAAACCCAAATAAGGACCAACACTCTCACAACTCTCATAACTTACGAATCTACGTGGTTTTCAAAGGAAAGGATGACGGGGTATGGTGAGGTCTTGAAAGCACTCTCTGCTATCGCTTCAATCACTTCCTGCAGTCGGGGAAAGTAGGACATATGAGTAAAAACTGAAACTGCTTTTTCTTGTTCACACAGTAAGAAAACAAGGCGTTGTGGGGAGTGAAAATGTAATTATCTGAATAAAACCAAAATACTTGAGAGTTTTGTTTCAGTTGAACAGTCTATGCTGGCTGCCTTCACATCCAGTATTTCTGTACACTGCAAATCTCCCTATTGATTTTCAACTACTGGAGTGGAGAAATTGCTTGCCAGGGATTTTTAATGTGTATAAAAAAGTTAATAAACTATCAAGTAAATTTGTAGAGTGGGCATAAAGATATGATGTAGAAACCTCCATGAACTGGTGATTTTTATATGGTTCTATGATAAATTGGACACAACAAAATCAAGCCCTGAAAACATAGTGACTCCGACCTTGAAGGGGATCTCAGTGGTCATGGTGAAACCGTGGGTGATGTAGGGCTCCTCGTCCTGTGGTCGGCCCTTCCAGCAGTCCAGCTCCACACAGCGACAGCCGGTCAGAAGCACCTGTCTGTACATCTCCACTGAGGACAGACCAGTCAGCTGACCCACTGACAACAGACACACAAACAGGAGGGGACAAGCTGTTTAGATCCAAAAGATTAAGTACAAAACTTCACACCAGTCTGTGCACACATGTGTTGTGTGAGTGCCTCTTACCTGTGAGGTATGTGTTATGTGAAGAGTTAATAAAGTAGTGAGACAGCGGTTGATTCATGTCGTCGATGATGTCCAGCCTCTCTGGGGGCGCGATGCTGTTTTCCTCTCCTCCCAGGTACCGACTGAAAGCCTGTAAACTGATCTGGTCTAGAGGAGAGATGGAGAGGGCAGAGCTCATATACTTTAATGATAAGACAGTCAAACTGGTCTCTGACAGCTGGTTTAATTGTTCTGACCAGCATCCATCCGCCGAATGACTGATTTGATTGTGAAGGGCAAGGACTGGAAGAGGATAAAATGAATTTACATCATCTGATCTAACGGTAAACTGCCCATAAAAGCAAAAGGCTTCTGTTTTTAGGACAGACGTCAACAGACTCAGAGGTCAGCTCCAGGTTAGGGCTGAACACTGTGCACTGCATAGTGGATCATCTTACAGATTTAGGCTTAACAGTGTCCTTGCAGAGCTACCTACAGTTGCCATGGTTCAATTTTTCCCCAAGATGACCAAAGCAAAACATGCAAATGATTCCTGCTTTGTGGAAGTTTTACAACAGCCTGAGGCCATCGGTGACCTAGAGTTTTAGAAGAAGAGGACCTGTGCTCCACTTTACTGTAATAAAAGTCAAGAATTTAATGGCACCTATAAACCTACAATAATCTAAGCAATGCTGCTGTTGAAAAGCTTGCTTTAGGACAAACAGATACAATCTACAAGGCGACAGTAAAATTACTGTTATCTAGGAAAATGACATTGTTTTATTAGTCTTGGGTCTCTGTTGGTGCCGTTATGTGGTTCAGCAATATAAAAATGTCCTGGTCACTTCCTTGGAGAGAACTGGGTGATCCTTTAGAATCACGATGAAAGCAAACGAACAAGAGACTGATTCTTCTTCTCAGCAATAATTCAGTGAAATGAAATCCACATGTTTTACACTGCTCTGAATATGAAGATATAAATGTTTGAAATGTAAATAGAATGATAACGTTAAGCAAAACGTACACTCTCACACCTACGTGCACGATCACTAACCTCTCTCCAGCTGGCTCGTGTTGGTCTCATATTTCTCCATGATCTGTCGGACCTGCTCTCTTTTCAGTGGGGGGTACAGCACCTCGTTCAGTCTGGAGTCTCGCTGCCTTCGGTTGATGAAGTCCATCAGCTGGTCCAGGGAGATGAACGGCTTCCTCTTTGACCCACTGGAGTAAACAGAGAAGTGGAGAGAAAAAAGTGTGTGTGTGTGTGTGTGTGTGTTTATGTGAAGTCACCAGATATGAAACTGATCCTGAAAGGATTTAAGGTGGAGGGCGAAAGGTTACACTGGGAAAAGGGAAAGGGAATAAACAGAAATAGAAAATGACAGTACATACCTTTCCTCAAAGATGCTTTGTATCTCGGGCCGGAGGCAGAGACTGTCGAGAAACTTCTGGAAGGCTTCCCACGTGAAATCATCTGGCTTTATTCCCTCTGACTGCAGGAAGAGAATGTAGAGGGTCACGTACAGAGACAATGAGAGGGGAGAGAAAATGGCCAAACTGAGGATACAATGCAAAGTTTAACACATGTACAGTAGGATCAAAAACACCACTGATGATTAAAGTCTTCACTGCTGGTCCCAAAGACATTAAACTCCTGCTTTGTTGTTGGATTTCCTCAAAAACAAGTGAGGCGTATCGCTGCCATTTCCTGTCTTCTCATAAACTGCATGGTTTTTGGTAGATTTACAGATTTAAGTCTCTGTGGGGCTGTGCAGGGGTCGCTGCACTGACACAGAGGCGTCATAGCTGCAGAGACACTTTGATCCTGTTAACAGTCGGTCAGCCTGTCAGCAGCCATCTGCCTCCACACTCACCCTGACACCCAACTCACTCCCACTAGAAGTTATAATAAAACAGAAATACTTATTCTAAACTCTACAGCATTGTAAACTCTATAGGCTGAAGATAAATACACTTTGATAACATTGTTATGGCTGTGACTCAGAGCCTTCTGTCACCACTGTGTGTCTTCATCTATGTGACCAGCAGGGGGCGCAGGAGGTGAACAACACATGGGGAAATGCTGACGGTGCAGTTTGCACAATCTGGTCTCTGATTCTAAAAGAAACGTCTTGTGACTCCAAACTGATTTTTAGGAAATACTGTAGCCTACACACTGATCAAAACACAAGAAACCTTGTTGTACCTACCAAACCACAGGCCTGTGGTGCCTTACACTGCAAACACGAGCAGTGACTTGAAGAAAGACAATGCAAAACACACAAACACACAACAACTGGACTCAGTTTTGAAAGAATCAACGTGGCTATGAACCACATTTTTTTTCTCTGGGAAGTCACAACTAAACTAATTAAAATTCAGCCTGCAAGAGGTTCAGTTTAACCATGGCTGAAATTTACTGACATTTTTCTGACAGGGCACATTTGAAAGACAAAGCATGTGACCTTTGTTGACAGTTAATCAAACCTGGAGAAAAGTATTTGCGAGGACAGATAACAGGGGAGATAAGTTTGTCTTAAATCCTACAGCCCTATCAGATGAGCCCATCTCTCCTGCTCCAAATGTTTCCACTTCAATAGATTTTAAGGTCTTTCTTACACCACCACCATTACTTTTTCTTATGTAGACTTTCTATGTTAAATCTAGCTTATACTAATTGTTTCAATTGTTTGAAGTTACTCAACTCTTTTCTTGTGGCTGATCATTTCAGATGTTTTATCATTACTTCCCACCACTTTAACAACTCATTCATTACTTTAAGATAAACATATTGACTTCTGTGCTTGTTTTCTTACTGACGTTTTTGTGCAATGCATTCTCAGTGTCACCAAGTAGCTTTTGAAGGAGTAGATTATGGGAAACACCCATTTACTTTCTTGATAAACATTAGATGAGGATATTGATTCCACATTCATGTCTGTACAGTGAGGAATGAGAAGCTGTGTACAGCTTAGCGCAGCACAGAGTTAGCCAAAGTCCAGTCCAAAGAAAACCAGTTCCTCTAACAAGTATAAAAGTGTGAAATAAAAAACTTGTGCCTTTAGTTGTCAGTTAATTAAAACATAAATTGGTACATTCACGGTTTCTGTCCTGCAGGAGAGAACAATGCTTTTTTTTTTTAGCTTTCTTGCAGAGGCATGTGAGGAATGCTATGTAACACCCTTGAGTGAGAGACTCTGAGTTGCAATTTTTTTGACCTGTTGTTGTCATGAATGAGCCAACACAACACACACAACACACACACACACACACACACACACACGTATCTTGAGTAGCTCTGTGGTCAGTGATTGTTTTTGATGATTACCCTGTTATTGAGGAGACCGCATTGCTCCAGGGCCGTCTCCACTCTCTTCTTATCTGAAAACATCTTGAGAATACTAAAAGACAGAGAGATAAGAGGAAGAGTTAAAGAGAGTGTCATCATGCAGAGGTTATCGCTCTCATCATAAAAAATCAGGTCAGAGGAGGATGAGATTTACATGAGTGAGCACTAAGTGTCCGGCAGTGAGCAGAGACAAACTAGAGGTGAATTGAAGAGAAAGTGGAAGAGAGACAGAGAAGAGGAAAAGAAAGAAGAAGTGAAGGCAACTGGTGTTTATGATTCTGCATAGGGTTTAAAAAGTGGTTGGTGTGTGTTTCTCACTTCTTCACTGGAATCTTCCCGTCCTGGTTCACCTGCAGCTTTAACTTTGTGTACCTGAAACCCACAGAGAGAAAGAGTGAGCTTATAAAAATCTGAATATACAACTGCCTAGTGTCAAGATAAGACACACGGCGTCTTACGCTTTCAAGAGGAAGGTGTTCCGTGATGCATTCTGGGAAAGTATGTTTGTGGCCAAAGTGAACAGCTCATCTGTCCAAGTCTGCAAACACACACAAACAGACAGGAACGAGAAGAAAAAAACAAGCGTCTTTGACTGTTCGTCCAATCTCAAAACCAAGTGAAACAGTTTCCATACACAGTATACAACACACGCGCACGCTCAGAGGAAATAATCCCTCTTTACAACTCCTAAACACGCACGCCTCTGTGTCAACATTGTAAATGAAGTAATCAGCATATGGCCTGAGGAAAGAGAGTCAACTAGAGGAGGGGAAGGAGGCAGAGAGGACATGAAAGGAAGGACAGAAGGAAGGAGGGGAGGAAGGGAAAAAGGAAGAAATAATATTCAAGTTATTTGAGTAGGCTATAGGATAGTGGTTTCCACGGTTACCTTGGCTGTATCTTCCTGCATGGCCTGGAAGTTGAGGAAGGAGATGTTGACCAGGTCGTTGCCATGGACGACAGTGACCATCTTTCCTTCTACATTGTCACCCTTGCCGAAGCCCAGCACCTCCCGCAGCTTGGGATCCTTACACACACACACACACACAGGTGTCCTTATGCACTCTTTGGGACATGTCATCACAGTGTATTTAAAAATGACAAACACATTGACCTTAACCTGGTTTGACTCGTGCATACAAATCCACCATCCTTCATCCTACATCCGATCTTCGCCCATCTCTCTGTCTCCTGAGAACAGTAAATGTGATGCATGTGGCGTAGCACTCTGATCTAATTAACCAAACGACTCTCTCTTCCCTTTTAGACGTCTCTCTCTCTGCCACCAACTCACTTGAACACTCAATGTCTCCCTATCAATTATGCATTCTCTCCATCACACCCTCTCTATCAGGTCTCTCTTTCATTTCAATTAAATAAATTAACATGGATGACTGCCAGAGCAGTGTACAAAATGTACAGAGTCATTAAACAGCAGGCGAGAGTTTAAATGATCTGTTTACCCCAAATAACAAGAACAAGACATGGTCAGCAGACACCTGTCGGTCTGTTAGTGAAGATGAAACAGACCTGAACAATATTCTTTGGAACTATGAAATAAGAAATAGTCCCTGTAAGACTGTGACTTAAGGTCAGCAAGCAAAATACAGCAAGGACATATTATATTACAAAGGCTGGTACAGTGAACTTGTTAACAAACAGTCACTAATTTACACAGACAGCAAATGATTCAACCTGAGAAATTCACTCTGCCAGTCTGATGACTGTAGTCCAGTATTCATTCTGATCTCTACCAGCTGCTGAGGGAAACATCTGGATCATAGGCGACTAAATGTTTCACTATCTTCACCAGCTCGTCTCCAGTGTCTGTCTGCTGCACATTAAGTGCTGGGCTGGAAGCATACAGTCAATTTATGAAAGCTTTTCTTTTCAGCTGTGGCTTTAAACAATGTAGGAGGTGATGATGCACGCCGCACAACCATCACCCTGAGCTGAAGAACACTGTAGAGCCGACATAACATTTTACGATCCATCGTCAATACAGACGCTCAAACATTTTAACATGACTCAGCAGTCTGAAAGTCACATTTCAACACCACATAACAGCCATTAAATTCACTTTTCACACAACAGCCCTGAATGACGGGCAGTCTGTGATACATAATAAAAGGCTTGTATTTGTTCATATGCTGACGAAAGCAAAACCAAATCATAATGATTATTATTTTAATTAGAGATTGGTGCGATTGATGGAATGTGATTAAAGAGATAATGGGAGAGCATTTTGTTATTTCTTTTACCCAGTGAATCAGAACACCTGCACCATGTCAACACATTCCTGTTTGAACTGTTCAGCACTAATACACAGCTTTATATCAGAGTCCCTTTCAGCCACTTCTACACTCTTACACAAGGGCTTCCTCACCAACAGTCACTGGTTATATCACTTCCTGTCTGACAGTCCATCTGTCAGCGGGCTCATTAGCACTTTGTCACCTTTGTACCATCAGCTGAGAGAGGAAACACACACACAGGGAACACACACACACATCTTTTGGTGACAGTCACACTTGAGCATCACATTGCTGGTCAGAGGACAAAGTTATCAACAGCAGGAGGTGACAGCTTCTTTCTCTCTCGCTCTCTTCTCCTCTCTCTGACACACACACACACACAAATTACCAACCTTTGGTTGTTTGGCGTACTTTCCCGTTCTGGTGTCCCTGATGTTGCTGATGTCCAGAGTCTCCACCTCCTAAAACACAGATGTCAGAAGATGTCATCACTTGTTGAGGAGAAGTGTGTGTGGAAAACAGAAGATCAGTGTCAGCATCAGTAATTGCTACATATATAAATATATCATTTCAGTGTATTATTCATGTCACTGCTTACAGCACAGGAAAGAAGAAATAGTCCAAGTATGTGGGTCATTTCTGTTGTAAAAAATCCTATGTACATGATGTTACAAGAAACAGTAGGTTAAAAGATGCTGCAGCTGTAGGGATGACACACAACTAAAAAAAAGTCCTCACCAGCCTAACTGTACAGGAAGTCAAGAAGTAATTACATTAAGTGAAATATTCAACAAGCCATCAGTATTCAGTACCTGCTAAACAGGTTAGTATCAACACCATGCACATGATGGTGTTTTGATCAAAGTGCAGATGACATGAAATGGTAAGGTCTTGAATGTTCACTAAACAAGTGAGCAGTCTGCAGGTGTGCCCGCATTAGAATTTAGCTCAAAGCAACGTTGTGCCTTACAGAGCTGCTACATTTACATGGAAAATGAACAGATCTTATGAGGTGAGAGCACTCTGGTGTGACGCACTGGTGATTATTCTCTGCTGTTTTTTGCGTGAGAAGCAGAAAATGCTGGTGGAGTCTGTTTTAAGATTACGAGCAAAAGAAGAAAACCTTGAATAAAATCCTTGTCTGTGTTGAAATGAATTCTTCAGGCTAAAAGCTTATGCTCCGTCTGGCCCCTCTCCTCCCTCCATTAAATCCTCTTTTATTTATCTTTTATCAGACTTCTCTGCTTCTCTAGACATTAAACACAATCACTGACACATGAACTCTGTGTGTTTGTGTGTGTGAGACAGATGAAAACAGACAGAAATAGTTGATATTTAAAGAGAACTCCGCATACACGCACACACACACACACACTTAGACATATCTGTGGAGCTAATCTGGATGACTGCTGCTGCCACAAAAATACACGAGCGCATGTCCACACATGCAAACAACCCCAAACCCCACAACCTTACTCTCCACCTGAAGGACAGTGCCGTCTGGTGTAGTAGAGATGAAGACAGCGACGAAAATGGCAAGGATGGACAGGAGGTGGAGAGTGCGGTCGTAAACCCAGCCATAAACACAGAGGATGCACTGTAAATATTTGTTTAGCCCTGCACTCATTGCCTGAGCTGTCTCACTGCATCCAAATCACCCATCCTACTCCTCATCTTCCTCCCTATCTATGGTGGCTTTGTTGTGCAATTTGATGCATTTTTAGGGAAAAATTTATATTAATAGTTTAAATATATTTAACATTTTATATTTTTCATGCATCACAAGATGTTTCATTAATGAAAACAACATTAAATGTTTATGTCATTCTTCCTGTTATTCTTTATCTAAGTCTGTTTGTACGTTTGTCAAACATGTTTTATCATGTTCCACCCATACTTCCTTACCAAAAACAACAACAACAAATGCAAACTCATAAAGTCACTGTCCTTGGCTTAAACGCTGAAATTCTTGTCTTCCTCATTCCTTTTTTCATTATTTCACTCTGGTTGTGATGTCATCCCCCAGCAGGCACTCTGCTCCCCCGGGGATTGGCTGCGAGTCACAAAGGTCAGAAGAATTGGACCAATAGGATTAAACTCCGTCTCAAACTTTGTACTTTGATTGGCCTACGGAGAGTTACTTACTTCCTGAGGGAATAAAGTGCTTCTGGGTCTGAAGGACACACTCACATACAGACGCACACCGCCTCTCCCACAGGCCGTGGTTTCATTCTGCTATTGCCATAGTGACTCCTTGGAGACCACAGTAATGAGACTACAACTTTGACTGCCGTCTGTGTGTGTGTGTGTGTGTTTGACAGTTGACATTTTCTCACAGACTACTGTTCGATCTACCCACTAACGCACACAGATGCAGCAATAAGCACACAGGCATATCCTCGACATGCAGGTCCTGACTTGTGAAACATCCTGACCTATTGAGCAAGATAGGGTGTGTGTGTGTGTGTGTGTGTGTCTGTGTGTGTATAGATGTGTGCATGTGTGTGGGAAAAGCCTTGTAATGCAGCACACATTAGATAGTGACACAGAAGTGTAAGCAATTCCTCATGAGCAAATCTTCACCCAAGACAAGAACAAATTTGTCAGCATGTGATGTGTGTGAATGCGAGGTGGAATGTGTGTGTTTTTGCACATAGCCAAGTAATTGAGTACTCTGTGCGTGTGCACGAGTGTGTCTGTGTGAAGGTCGGTCATCACCGAGAGCACATTCCTAACATATTCCGGCCTTCTGCTCAGTTACCGTGTGTATCTGTGTGTTTCAGTGTGTAATATTTAGCTAGTCATGGCAGCTGTAGTACTCCATTCATCTCTCACTGCAAAGCCCAACACCACTTGCTTCATTTATCACCGCAGACTCGACTGCAGGTTCATTATGGCTACAAATGAGTGTGGGTGAGAGGGCTCCAGTAGTCATGTTGTGAAAAAGTGCTGTAATGTATGTCTAATTTACTGTTTATGTGGACCAAAGAACTATCCCTCAACATGCCTCATGGACTTTTGCCTCAGTTAGTAGTGTCCTGCACTTCCCAGAATGCACTCCCACGTCTCTTCTGGAAACCGATGTGAACTTGCTGCACTCAGCTATGGATTACAGGGACAGGTAGCTGATGGGAGTTTTTCTAGCTGAGAAAAGCTGCGTTGCACCCTTCGTTCAAACAGGCCCAGAACAAGCTCACTCTCCCTCTTTGATATAGAAATCAGTACTGCTGATGGTGTACATGACTGAATCATCTACATCGACCACAGTGCCACTCATCTGATCCACTGCTGCCAAAACATAATAATAAAACTCTGACCTTTATATGCAAGCTAGTGCACGTATTCAGCTATTAAACGAAAAATCAAGAATGAATCTTTAAGCCTCAACATTTAAGCCACCATGGAGAAGTGAGAACACTTTGAGCATCACAGCTGTGCAAACACTGTATCCAGATGAAGATCATGTGATCTCATCAAAAAATCCACAAGTAGTATCTCATGTACTGTGAGACTGTTTTTGAAACAGCTGTGTCAAGGACTAACACTGTCCTGTGAGTGTTAGTGATATAAATCCTTTTCCAATCACCAACAGTCTCCTATGTTTGACCATAGACTGCAGAGATCAACTTATTCTTACATTTATTAATTTATTATTCTTACATTTAAAAAACAAACAAACATACATGCATGGTCTGAACATTTCAGTGATGTGATTTCATTTTAAAGTTTGTAACAGACAGGAGATGAGTTAATCCTAAAAGAACAGCCTGGCATCTGTTTATTCCCTGTCTCACTGAGAGTTAGATGGATCCATAATGTCTGTACAGTAAATATGAAGCTGCCCATTAGCAGCCTGACTCTGTCAGTAATAAAAGTCACTCTAAGAATTCCAGTAGAGCGCTGCTAAAGTATCTTGTTTGTTTAATCCTTCAAAAACCAAAGAGTAAAAACAGCTAGTTGAGATTTCCTTCCTCAGAGAGGTCACTGCATAAAAGCCAAGAAATGGTCCCACAACACATGCCTTCCTTACAAAAATGTATTTTTACGCTTTGTTCTTTTATCTTGATCAAATAAACTCCGTATGTAACATGTAATATAATGAGTGAGCTCTTTCAAGGTGCAGGTGTTGGTGGATTTTCCAACTTTCACAACACCAGGCTGGTTCCAGTCATGACACCGAGCAAACTGGCTCTCGACTTATATTAATCCAACATTAATCTTCTCATGTTACTCTGCGTGAAAGTGAATACGCATATTTCACAAAACGTTGGACTGTTGCTTTGAATAACAATTTGTTACACATACCTTCCAGAGTGTCTAACCTGTTGTTGTTCTACAGTCTAGGTTTATGCCCAGGTGTTTTTTATCCAGCAATTGTTATTAGGTTAGTCTATATTTAGGTGCTAATCGCATACGGTAAATGTTACTTTGATTAGGCTTTCTCTCACTCACTCTTTTCCTTCCTTCATTTCTTTGATTGACTTTCCACTTCCCCTCCTCCGTTCTGCCCCTACCACTCTACTCCATTCATTTTCCCAAGATTAGAAAAATATGAAAGGGCAACTAAACAATCAAGAGAGCACCACTCCTTTCCTGTGACGTGCCTGTGTGTGTGTGTGTGTGTGTGTGTTTGAAAGATGACCACAGCTAAATGTGTCTTGAATGACCAATCACGGCTCCTATCAAATGGCACATGATGACGGCATACAGAAAACTGATCCTTGTGAACACACACATGCAATCACTAACACATACACGGTGCCAGGACCGTGTCCGTCTCCACCCTGTACCACTTGGCTGTGACCCAACCCAAGCCAATCAGAGAAGAGAAGAGAAGAGAAGAGAAGAGAAGAGAAGAGAAGAGAAGAGAAGAGAAGAGAAGAGAAGAGAAGAGAAGAGAAGAGAAGAGAAGAGAAACATAGTAGAAATAGAACGAAGAGAACTTCAAACTGTTTAATGGCAGCGATGGGAGAGTTGGCAAGGTGTTTAGAGAAGCAGAAGGATGGAGACACTTAATACCCCTGTGAGGAAAGCTCTATAACTCTGTCTCTGTCACCTCGTAATATTTCCTCTGTGTATATCAATAGAATGTCACTCTCCCTCTCTGCCCCTCCTCCTCTATCGCTCCTTCCTTTATCTGTTTATCTCTGCCTCTCATGCCATTTGTCTTTCTCCCTCTCTCAGCCTCATACTTCTGTGGACTAGAGAGTTAGAAAATGAAGAGGGAGTAAACACGAGAGTGAGTACATTAATGTTCACATTTTAGCCACTTATCTGACAAAGTGACCCAGAATGATGTGTAATCAGTGAAATATTAGAGTCTGTTAAGGAAGAAGAAGAAGTGAAAAGAAGATAGAAGACAGAGCGAGAAAAACAATAAAACATGAAAGATTAATGTTATCCAAATATAGGAGGATAAAAAGATATCGCCATTTATGAGAAGAAAGGCAAAGTCGAACTTCAATAAAATGAGCCCACACATAAGCAAAACAGTCATACCAAGTGGTTGAAACACAAATAAATACAGTCTGAACTGGGCCAAACCCACACACACACACACAAAATAGTTGCAAGGATCATAAATCATTCACAAAACACAAACACACATAGATCAGTCGGGGTGAAGTAACTACACAAACCTGAGTGCACAGCTGCCTGAAGCCCACAAACACACAGACACAGACACACACACACACACACACACACACACAGACACACACAATAACAAAACATGAAAAGTAGTCAGACAAAGCAGCAAGAAAGTCCAGCTGTATGTGAGTGTGTGTGAAGTAAAAAAGACTAGTTCAGGGAAATATGCTTATTTGCTTTCTGGCCTATCAGCAGCCAGTCAGCAGAGCTAATCACAGAGTCAACACAATGGTGCCATCACTAAAACTACAACCTGTTGTTTTATACTTTGGTTTTTGTACAAATTCAGAAAAAAGAAACAAGATGTGAAGTCTAATGTGTGTTTAAGAACAACACTGACATTTTTCCACTGCATGATCGTGCACCTCTCTCTCTACTCGCCTTTTTTCGTTTTTTATCTGGTGTTTTACGGTTCCAAGTGAGCAGAGGGACGGACCAGAGGTGACATGAAGACACAGCACACTACTGACTGGTCAGAGATAATGGACTCCACATTAAACGAAACACAACGTTATATCCTAAGACAGCCCAGTGACTGTACTGAGCTGTCACATCTCTGTTACTGTTACTGTTCTGTAGTCTCAGGATGGCAACCCACAAAACCATGATGTGGTCAAGTGATGAGGTGCAGACATTACTCTGTTTGGTTTGGCAACACACACAGTTAACTTAATAAGTGCAGTGTTATTATAAGTGACAGAAATGATCATAAAAAATCTAGAAAAAAAACAAAAATGCCCAAAACCTGAATTATATGAAGTCTGGATTTTCAGGCACACTACTGACACACGTGCGCACGCACACACACACAGACACACACACGCGCACGCGCGCGCGTGCACACACACACACACACACACACATAGTTGCGGCTTCATCAGCAAAGTGGAGATAAAAAACAGGACAGTGCAGTGCAGACACACCCACACAAACACTCATTTTGGAGGAAGCATCTGCTGAAACAATGGATTCAATACCATGCAGTGTCTCACTTCATCATACAGAGAAGAAGTGAATTTCTATGCTGCGTGTGTGTGGTACAGAATGAGGACTGCTGCGCCATGTGCAATGACAGATAATGTCAACAGAAGACAGAACATGTGACCAAGTGAAAGAAAAGAAACCAAAAGGAGCTTGGAGAAAGAAGGAGGAAGCCGTCACATTATCGACTGACAGACTCAACTTCCCCTGCAAGCCACTCACTGGGTGTGTGCACAAGAATGACCTCCTGCATGTGTGTGTGTGTGTGTTATGTAAACGCTTGCTCCAAGTTAATTCTTTCTGGATGTTTGGCTTGTGCCAGGGAGATAATCTCTAGTAGATCTCTACTTATACCTGCCAACAGTCATTCTAACAATTCAAGATGGCTTATTTATAAGTGCGCACGCACACACACACACACACACACACACACACACACACACACACACACACACACACTGTAAAGTACCATGAGAAATGTAAGAAGCTGATACTACTTGCATACACTACCTGGCAAGGCCTGTCCTCACAAATAAACCCTGAGCCCAGTGGTTACTTTTCACACCTTCAATCAGCAGTGTTGATCATCAAATACTACAACAAAACTTCTGGTTCCATCTTTTTTGTGGCCCTGATCCGGGCCATCCAAAATGAAGGCCACAAGCCCAAACACATTGGTTGAACCTGGATCTTTGGCCTCCTTACACTTTTTTCTTTCTCCACGCACCTTGGAATTGAAAATGGGTAAAGTCGTTTTAGAAACCTCTAACCTCCTGTGACAACTCCTTCTCCAGGCTGTACACCAGTTTCATATTCAACAGACACAGCAGGAAAGTGATTCGGATTTTGTGCTCAATCAGTCGATCAGAAAATAGATGTACACATTAATCAATACAGCAAGTTAAAAAAAAGCCCCTTTTTATCTCTGTGTTAAACCCTTAACAATCACTTCCTCTCATATTGGACTGACACAGTTCAAATCACATTCACACCTCAAATTACTCCAGTTACACTGACTGTGGTGACACCAGAGCAGCTCCCTGGGGTGTTTGTTAAAATCATGTCACAGCTAACACCTGACACACAGTAGAAGTGTTTGCTTGTGGTTTGTGTGTGTGTGTGTGTGTGTGTGTGTTTGTACTCCTATCATTGTACGGACAAGTGTGAATTTTAAACCTTTGGAGTGAGGACCATTTTGTAAAGTGAGGACATGTAGGCCAGTCCTCACCATATTTTCATTGTAATATGGCTGTTTTTATGCTTTGCTCAAAGTTTCAGAGTGGTCGTCAGAAAGATGCCAATATTTGTGGAAAAACTTCACCTGTATATCCAGTCAGCTGTAGTAACTTTGGACGGCCAGAGACCATTTGTCCTGACATTCATGAGAATTATCAGTGTCCAGCCTGCTGTTCCTATGCTAGCATGCTAGGCCAGCAGGTCTGAGCTTCTTACTCCCTGTGGTAGAAACTTTGTACATAACCATAACAAGTATTGTAAACTGGACTCATTATTGTACATCTCACGAGATTAAGTCAGTCAGGGTTCAGGGCCTAAGAGGCGGGAGGTAATTGGGCCCGGATCTGGTCCCGATCCCGATCCCGGTCCCGGTCCTGGTTCCTATTCGGGTCCCGGTCCCGGTTCCGGTTCCGGTCCCGATCCCGGTTCGGATTCCGGTCCCGGTTCCGGTCCCGATCCCGATCCCGATCCCGGTCCCGATCCCGGTTTGGGTCCCGATCCCGGTTCCGGTTCCGGTCCCGGTTCGGGTCCCGGTCCCGATCCTGGAAGCGGGATGAAGACCATATCCAGAACCATGGGTCTGGGACTGTGCCCGACCGGGACAAG
>OMNW01014587.1:0-12127 GCA_900303245.1 Selene dorsalis
CATTTTCCCAGAAGATATCTAGTTAACTGGGAAGAAGCTATGCATATTTTTAATGAAGTGAAGATACCACCCACATTCATCCCCAACAAATCAACCCCTGGGACTGCAGTAGGAGTTGTGTTTGCATTTCTGAAGTGCCTTACATTTGGCAAAAGTTATGCCAGAAAGTGATTTTAACTGTTCCATTAAGTGTGCTACTACAGCATGAACCTCTAGTGTATACTGGTGTTCCATTGTTAACACATGATACTGTGTATGCCTGTGTCTATGTGTCTATGTCTATGTGTGTGTTGCTTGTTGGATATGTTTCTGTTGTCGACCCACACCGGAGGCTGAATGAATGAAACATGCATGTCCAGTCTGCCCCTTTTGAAGAGCGCACACACACATACACACACACACACACACACACACACACACACACATACACATACACATACACACACACACACACACACACACACACAGAAACTAAACATGTATAGCAACACCTAGTGGCCTTCATTTGCTGGTACATTATCAGTATGGATGGGGAGAGCTGTGCTTTGCGTGTATATCTAGGTGCAGGTATGTGTGTATTACTGGTTTTCTGTGTGTGAGCTACATATGTGCTTCAGAAGAAGTATTACTAAGATATGGGTGCTAGGCTCTGCTTTTTCTGCACTGCAATGTAGATAATTAGGACTCTATTTAGAGAGAGGGCCAGCCCAAGAAATACACAGGAGATCCTCACTTCATTAAAAATCAATTATCATAACACACGTGCCAGTGCAATACAAACCTCATGGCCACAATGAACTACACACACATGCACGTGTGCAAACTCTCAGTAGTGTAGTGCACACTAAAACAACTATCTGTGCCTTTATGAAATCCACCTCCAGTTACTTCTCTCTATCTTTTTCTCTCTCAAGAGATTGCGCAGGCCTGATCCTCCTCTTAGCTGAGGAATCGCCAGCGTTGCAGTCCCGCTCTTACATAATAACCTCAGGATAACACTCGCACTCCCACTGGCCGAGGATGCTGTCAGTCACTCTGATCGGAGTGGGTCAACTCAGGTTAGAAAGAAGTCCCACCCTCCTCTGTGAAAGACCTAGGAGCAAAGTAATCTCCACAAAAAACAACACCAAAACACACACACAAAAAACAAAATGAGTGGTTTTCTTCCACTAAGGTTTTGTTTGGAAATGGCTGCCTGTCAGAGAGACGGTAGGGGAATTGCTGCATTAGACTCCTTTCTGTGAAGTTGTACCCTATTTTAGGAATTCAATTCTACTACAACTTTGAAGCTGTGAGTTTGCTTCTCTAAACTAACACCATGAAATCAAATACCCAAAATGCATTATCATCCATCCAAACTTTGAAAACAATGAGAACAGAGCCTCCTCTGAACAGCCAACACTTAACACTTCTTAATTCTGCTACACGTATAATCCACCATTGTGGCTAAAGTGTAAGAAGGCGGCAGGCTTCTATTGTTGACTGGATGTGAAAGTGGGAGTCCTTTGGTAAACAATTCACAAAGCCTCCGCTGCTGAGAGAGGGCGACACGACAAACAGTGAGTTGGCTGCACACAGCGATGACATCACTTCCTTTAAAACTGTGACAGCTTAGCACATCATCGCTGTGACAGCCAGACGAGTGCAGGGAGTGGGTGGTCACCCTGGCAACAGCGATGCTGTCATGACCGTCTCCCTATATCCTACCTGACAGTCCCCGCTGGCTGTAAGCACAACACACTCTCAACAATGCACACACCCACACTCAAACGCACATTCACAAACACTTTGTCGAACACACGCAGACATGTACGCATACTTTACATTTCTCTGTGTCTTTCTTATAAGTGAATCACTCACTCAAACCCTCTCGGAAACACACACTAAAACAATGCACATGCCCACATGCCCATGCTCCTTTGGGCATAATTATGTGATACAAAGAAGAGCACAATCTCCCATGGGGTACAAAGAAATACACTGAAGATATACTGTAATCACTGGAGAGAAACAGTAAACACACAGCCCTCTGGGGTTCGGAAATGTAAAGGGATTTCTCTAAAAATCAACACAAATAATACATGTGGATATACACAGTCTCATAATTGCTATGTACGATAACTATGTATATCCACATTGCAGCAGCAGCACCAGCAGGTGTGGGCTGAACACATTCAGCTTAAACCCAAAGAGACTCTCTAGTTTCATGCTCAAAACTTAAATCAAGAGTTTGACTAAAGGTTTATGATAAGCTTCAAAAACAGGAGAAAGTAAGAGGTTACTGTGAAAAGACTGTGAATGAAGGCAATATGATATCGACTGGCGCGGTACTGTCCTGACGTCTATTTGGTCTGATGATAACATTTATGTCACAAGTGCAACTGACCTGTTTTTACTCACTATAAATAGCGTTACAGTTACAGGCCATGTTCACTGACAGCTCTGTGTATGTGTAGTCTGTGTGTCGTCCCAGTCCAGTGCTCTGCTCTGACCCAGTTTGAAACCAGTTGGCCAGGAATTGGTGGAAATGGGTCACGTCTTGAGCCGCACCAGAACGCTCAGCATGAGCCGTGCTACCTTGAGCACACACAGTCAGAGAGCGCGTCGCTCCATCTGCAGGTCATTCGCTCGCAGGCAGGACACACTGATTCTTTGTTGGATTTTTTTTTAATATAGTTTGAGATAAATAAGAGCACTAACGCCTATTTATAAAAATAACTACCACTATACATATTGAAAGACGGTGCATAGTTCAGGCTCATGGTGGGCTGGGGGTCAGTTTTTAGCTAGTACACGTTTACGTGTATTAATGGCCACTAGGGGGCAGATGAATGAAATGAAAGAATGAATGAATGAAGGGGTAACTAAATGAATGACAATGGGCTTTGTGGATGTATAAGGTTCTTTGTTCCTGTCATTTTACCTTCATTATCTCTGCAAGGCCTGTTCAGATTCATGATAGAAGAACACAGCAGATATATAGTAGAGATTTATTCCATATGAATCAATATCTATGTTTATTAATGAATCAATATCTATGTTTATTATAGCAGGTATTTGATCATACATACACTGTGAAACAGTCAAACTCCTTGAGGTGCAGACAGCGGGTGTGTATAGACAGCAGTCACTGTCTACAGTCAATGTAGACAATGCCTGCTCAGCTGCTTGGACAGACAGAACTGTCTCCATTGATCCGCATATAGGATTATCCAATTATATATACTGCACACTCATTCCTCCACAGATATTTAGTATCCCACATGCATATTACATATATATGCACGTGTCTTGCATGGACACAAGACACGTTCATAAACGCATATGGTAAGACAAACACTGACACAATCTGTAAATTCACACCTCCAAAACCACCAATTCCAGTCACACAATGTAAATTTTGTATTGTTCTTACGGGGGATCAGTTAGGCAAAAGCTAGGCATATCTGGAATATAAAACTGACAAAACTGCGTCTTCCGTTCTGCTTGTTGACTGTTTGGGAACCTCTGGTGAAGTTCATAAAACTTACAGAAGTTCCTACAGCTGGGAGTATGCAAGGTGATTACATGTGAATGGCTATTTCAGCTGTGGTTAAGCCAGTGCTCAGCAGAGGAGGGAACCAGCTCGTCGGGAAATAATTTAGGATTAGATAGGCTGTCTAATCTCTTTATAGAGAGTGTGCCATCTCAGCAGACATACCTGCCTACCTCTACATCCATCTCATATCACTTAACAGGAACAGCGGCTTTCTCTTTCCATATATTATGGATAATAAGTTGAAAGATACCACTGAGAGGTGCTTCAGTGTGTTACACTGAAAGACTTGCCGTTGTTCATATTCTGTGCCTTTGGTTGAGCTGTACATGGAGCTACCTTTACACAGTGAGTAAAATTTTGACAGCAATGAGAAGTAGTTCATTAGTACATTTGTAGATTAAGTAAAAGCTACTGAAACTGTGTGTGTATGTGTGTGAGAATCAGAAGAGCAAGAGGGGTCCTTCAGCCTGTTTTCTCATTAATGGCAACCTTGCTAACCTGCAGGGGTCTTCAAGCCTAACACAAAGAACACACTGTGTGCATGTACGGTGTGAATGTATGATGCCTCAGTCATTAGAAAAACTCCTACAAGGACATACATAGAAAGTCCAGATGTCACTGTGCCCTTGTGAAATTACACACACATCTCAAGTCCCACAGCCAACCAGGTTAGGGGCTGTTCAAACCTCAAAGTGGACAAAGTACAAGTAGGTCTGAATTAGACCTGAAACGAAAGTTTATTCTATGTCCAAAATTAGTTTTTTAACGCATGTCTTTTCTCCTCTCTCTTTGCTTGCAGCCCAAATTGAAGTTATACCATGCAAAATCTGCGGAGACAAATCATCAGGTATCCACTATGGAGTCATTACGTGTGAAGGATGTAAGGTGAGACATGATGCATTGTTTCAGCAGAGTCTGTTTTCTTTTAAATTCTACGCTCTTGCAATTTATGTATTATGTGTGTATGGGTACCTGGAAGTCTGTATTCATGCTTTCTGTTGACATGCAACCAGGGTTTCTTCAGACGGAGTCAGCAGAACAATGCATCCTACTCCTGCCCCCGCCAGAGGAACTGCCTCATCGACAGAACAAACCGCAATCGCTGTCAACACTGCCGCCTGCAGAAATGTCTCGCACTAGGAATGTCCAGAGATGGTGAGGCACAGTGTGTCCATATTCAAATCTATAAAAAGAAATTATTGATTAGCACTGGTCATTAGTGTAACAACATGCACAACCAGTGTACATTTAAATCAGATTTGTACTGTTTTCTGCCAATTATTCTACTTCACTCAAAGTAGCTGAAAAGTTGTGGCAGGTTTTTCTCTGTCTTTACATTATTTTCTCCACCTACAGCTGTAAAGTTTGGCCGCATGTCCAAGAAGCAACGTGACAGCCTGTATGCAGAGGTGCAGAAGCACCAGGCGCGACTGCAGGAGCAGCGGCAGCAGCAGACAGGCGAGGCAGAAGCTCTGGCACGTGTCTACTCATCCAGCCTAACCAACGGACTGTCCACTCTTAACCATGAGATTGGTGGCACCTATGCCAATGGTCATGTCATTGAGCTGCCCAAAGGTGGTCATGGTAATGGAGGCGGAGTCCCAGGGGGCTACTATGGGATGGATTCCACCCAGCCGTCTCCAGACCAGTCCGGTTTGGACATGTCGGGTATGAAGCACATTAAGCAGGAGCCCGTGTACGACCTGACGCCCGTACCCAACCTCTTCAGCTACGGAGGCTACCAGGACAGTCAGCTGGGACCCAATAACGTCAGCATGGGAGAGCTGGGTAAAGACTGCATGATATTTGGCTTGGTTTGTGAAACAGACACAGGAGACTGATTCGCCATCTTAAAACTCCATGAATTATCCACATGGAAAATGAATGGTTACCCACAAAGTAGTCCTGGTAGAAAGCGTGAGTCAGAGTGCTAATCTGAGTGCAGAACAGGAGATCAGACAGGCTTACACAGATAGCTGACAAGGTATCATATTACTGTATGTACAGCTCAGGCAGTTTGCGTATGTTGGGAATTAGTTAAATTTCATCACTTAACACAAATCCAAGGGAATGTTAAATTAAGCTGTACAGGGCAGAAATTTAAAAAAACTAATCTATTTTCAACAGATTACAGCATCCTCAGTATAACAGGCAGAAAACTTGCTTGCCTTGACCATACACATACCATACACTGCTGTAGCAAAAGTATAGCTAACGAAATGAATCCTGTCTTCCAGACCGTATTGCTCAGAATATCATCAAGTCCCACTTGGAGACATGTCAGTACACAACAGAGGAGCTGCAGCAGCTTGCCTGGCAGACACACTCCTATGAAGAGGTCAAGATGTACCAGAGCAAGGTGAGACTTCATGTCATCATGAATCGTGGACAGAATGTGTATCTCTGCTGTTGTGCTTTTGTCATTCTAGTTTAGTTTTAGGCTACACCTGCAAGTTTAGAGGTCTTATTGCATTCTTACATCTGCAGTAAATGCATTTAAGGCCTTCTACGGGCTTTGAAACTATTTTTTCATCAGGAGGTTTTGCATTAGTAAAGCTTCATATTCAGCTTGTCTATTCCCCCTCTCTTGACATTGAAATGAAATGCATCTGAATCTATTGACGCAATGAGAGTCCCAGCAATTCTAAATGTGAAATGAGGGTGACAAGATATGTAGTTTCATTTACTGACAATTCTACAACACTAAGCACTGAATATAAAACCCTCAACTGGGTGTGTTTGTTTTGTAGCCCCGGGACGTGCTGTGGCAGCAGTGTGCCATCCAGATTACCCATGCAATCCAGTACGTGGTGGAGTTCGCCAAGCGCATCTCAGGGTTCATGGAACTGTGCCAGAATGACCAGATCCTCCTGCTGAAGTCAGGTGAGACAACTAGACTGGTAATGTCGGGCCAGGCCCATCTCTTGAATGACCAGATATTGTCACTCAAGTATGAAAAGGCCCTGGGCCTTCCTAATTATTTTGCCCTTTAGGTCAGTCTATCACAGTCAGGCTCTAACAATGTTTCTGTCTCCAGGTTGTCTGGAGGTAGTCTTGGTGCGGATGTGCAGAGCATTCAACCCTCTCAACAACACTGTGCTCTTCGAGGGGAAGTACGGAGGCATGCAGATGTTCAAAGCTCTAGGTAAGGCATCACCACCTACGGTATAAATAGAGGAAAAGGCCAATTGGAACTGAAAGAAAAAAGTAAAATACAAAAAATGAAATCAAAAGAATCCTCTACCTATGAGGTATTTTTGCTCATCAGAGTTCATCAAAGATTAATTTAAATCTCTCTTTTTGTCTCCCCCTCCCTGTCCTCTTCTTTGGTTCCCATCAAGGTTGTGATGACTTAGTGAGTGCGGTGTTTGACTTTGCCAAGAGTTTGTGTTCACTGCAACTGACAGAGGAGGAGATCGCTCTGTTCTCAGCAGCTGTACTAATTTCCACAGGTCAGTGAACATTCACTAAAGTCATTGTAATAAAAAAGGAAGCAATCTGCGGCGACTTGTTAAAAAGACTTTTTTTCTACACAGATCGGCCGTGGCTGATGGAGCCTCGAAAAGTTCAGAAGCTCCAGGAGAAGATCTACTTTGCTTTGCAGCACATTATGCAGAAGAACCACATGGACGAAGATGCACTGGCTAAGGTAGGCCAAGCCTTTGTAGTGAGATAACTCATACTGAGACAGACATATCAAACATAAACGGCCGCTCCACTGGCCTCATGGAGAGGAGCGATGAGAACAAACACACCAGAAGCTCAACTCTTGTACAAAAACTGACTTCTAACCTTGTCTCCCCCAGAAGCTTACCAGTCTAAATTTCTTTGTCCTTGACTGTCTCTCCTTCTTGTCTGGCAGCTGATCAGCCGAATCCCAACACTGTCAGCCTTGTGCACTCTCCACACCGAGGAGCTTCAGGCCTTCCAGCAGCTCCACCCAGAAACAGTCAATGTCCTCTTCCCTCCGCTCTACAAAGAACTCTTCAATCCTGACCCCAACTCTGCCATGGCCATGCCCAAGTGACTGCCTGTGGCTCAAATGCAACAAACGGTGCCAGCGCAGGACCAAGAAAATAAGACCACAGCCACGTCTGATGAGACGGCAGTGTTGACTATGTCATCATTGCGGCAACCACATACTCCTGAGCTCCCCCAGCCTCATTACAGGCTGGGGGAGGAGGAATCATCTGCCAGAAACGTACAGTTACCGCCAACAATACTAGGAATGTCCAGCACTTATCCCATCCTGTTCACCGATACAGTCTGAAGAATGTATATATAAATGAAACGCGCCCCCAAGCCACAACCTGAGGGGGCTTCCTCCTGTCTCCTGAACTGAACTGACTGACCAGAAATGTACAGACTTTAAAACATCTAGGAACAATTTTAAGCTGTCAATCTTTAAGAAAAAAAATGGGTAAGTTAATTTGTTTTAACTTTGAAAAAAATCTTTTTTTTTTTTTTTGTATTTGTTTTGTTTTTATTTTCACATGAAGACATTGTGAAGAAGCTGAAAAAGGTGGATGGGGGAGGGAACCGTGGATTTAGAGAAGCTATTGTAGATATTCTCCTAGTGCAGAGCGGATTCCAGTATTATTCTTGTTCTGTTAAAATAAGTTAGTCCTAATTTAAATATACAGCAGCCCACTGTGGCTGTCTATACCTTGTCTATGTGTTTTTATTTTATTTGATAGTTTCTTGTGTACAGAATTTGTAAAGTTGAGACTGTAAAACACTATTGGGCAAAAACCGGGAGCTGATTCGGGTTTGTTGATATACAGAAGCCTTGTCTGGATTTTGTTCATATGTAAAGAAGGCACTGCAGCCTTCTGATGAGAACTTATAGAAATGTAAAGAGAGCATATGAAGGATTTAAAAAGAAAATAATGGCTACTACTTTTCAAGGTGAATATATATACATAAATATTCTATTTTGCAAGAAAAAGAATCTGGCAGATTTGCCGTCCTATCAATCATTTTTTTCTCGCTGCAATAATTCTGTCCAATAAAAACTGGACTGCTTTCGAACAATCAACCAGAAACAACCAATCAGAAACTAGGACCTCACAATGAACCCCACCTCTTCCCCAAGCCCCCTCAACCTCCCCCTCATTTCTTATGTATTAGGGCCTTGACATGAGATTTCGGAAGACAGAAGTGTATAGAAATTCCATCAAGAAAAAAAAAAAGATTAAATCAAGACAAACTATTGAACTCGCAACTTTCCAATCATCTAAGTGTGTGTGAGCACTGTGTGCCCTCATCCCCCCAATTACTATTTGCACAATCCAGTCCATGGATGTCAATCACTCCGGGCTGAGAATATGAAGGACCCTTTTCTCTAGAGAGCAATAACTTTCACACTGCCTTTCTGATGTTACTCCTCTCCTTTCCCTTCCTTTCCTTTCCTACTCTTCAGCTGTTCAGAACAGGGTAGCAGTTTTAACTGGAATGCACTATATTTGACACTTCATCATTAATTATGTCTAACAATCATCTCTGTGGATGGGACTCATTCCACCACAGACTCTGAAGTGATCACGATACGATCCAGAGTTAGGACAAACGACAGAGCACTGACTAAAAGATGTGAAAAAATGCTGATCCACCTTGATGATTTTTATGAGCTTTTAAAGCTGCAATATTGCATCAATGATTCATTACAGGAAGCTGTGATAGACAATCACTTTTTTTTTGTCATTCCATAAATATTAGCACTTACAGACGCTTCATTAATGTTATGTTTATTTACATTTGGCCACTGTGTAAAATCACACTGGTTGGTTAAACCATCTGATCACGGTGTTTTCGTCGTCATCTGAACAACACATTGAAGAGGTTTGTGCAGTACTGGGATCAGCCACTAGATGCTTTGTATTCGTTGGTTTGGTAAAGAGTTCTGTAATGAGTTCTGATATGTATTAAGTTTGTTTTTACGATGATAAGTTTACCAAAATAACACACCAACTACATGATATTAGCAGAGACGTATTCTGCTGGAGGTAAATTTGCTGTTTGTGGACTCGATTTTATGTTATTTATGGACTGAAAGTGGAGTAAATACTCATACTCATTGCACAGTGGCCAAATGTCTACATTTTTATAGGCATGGACAGTCACAGCAGTTTTGCATTCATCTAAAACACTTGAACTGTTAACGTTTTCTCACCTCCATACAGTACATGCTTTCTCCACATGTCGACAGCATGAGGAACAAGCGTTAACGTTGAACATTAGCGATCTGCTTGCATCCACCTGTTCCATGCTGTGTCAGTGATCTATTTACAGCAATTTCCTTCCTTCAACCCCTCCTGACCTGACCCCAGATCAGAGGCCAGTGACTCTATAAGACAATCACTTGCTCATAAAGGCTTGATGCACTACGCAGCATCTCTCAGGGAGCAGCTCTTTTTCTGTTCGCATTAAAAGAGGGTTTAATATTTTTGCAAATTTACAAAACATTTAATTATAAAAGAAGAACTTTTTAGGGTAAAAAAAAAAATGGCATACTGTATGCCGTCGACGTATGCCTGCAATTGCATCTGCCCAGACAAGGCTTTGATAAATGTGTGTCTGTGTGTGTGTGTGTATAGAGCATGAATTCACTGTCCAATTCTCTTTTGAGCCCAGACTATATGAAAAGCATTGTTACGTAGCACAAGAAAAACAAGAAATATACATATACATATATATCTATCTATATAAACACTGTATGTCAGTGTGCTTTTGTCACCACTGTACACTCATGTTTACTGCTTATTTTGCTGCTTTCGGGACAGTGAGGGAAGTCCACTAGTAAGCTGTGAATCAAGCGCCATCACAACACCCCTGGGACAGTGAATTCCAACTCTGAATATGACATTTTTGTGTGTGATGTTTTTATTTCCCTTGTTAGACTGTGAATCAGAGGGGTGGGATGGGGTTGTGAAAGGGGATGTGCTGGCAAGAACGAGTGGCAACGCAACACTGTAAGTAAGATACTGTAGCAATAAGAACTGGAGGCATTTACTACTGTCATGTTTGCATTGTAAGATTATTTTTTATTTTATTACTATTTACTATTATTATTGTTCTTATTATGACTACTATTCTTCTATTACTATTAGCCTATTGTTGTTCTGTTCTATTTGCATGACGTTTCATTGCAATGAAACATTTGGGGCTTATTTGTGTTTTCTCATGATATTGTGGGTTTTGTGGGAGGGGCTATTGGCAGGGTGGGCGATGGGTTTCAGGGCAAATGCTACGTCAACTCAATCAGTTCAAAGCAATTTTTTTCACAAGCTGAAGGAATTTTTAAATAAAATGCTCTTATTTATACACAACCAATTTAAAAAATTTGTTGTTGGATTTGAAATGATTTTTTTTTCTCAACCTTTGAATGTGTGAGTTGGTTTAACCAGTCAGTGAACGGCCCTTTCCTGAACTGGCCTTATTGAACCAGATCAGAGACCCTTAGACCCTGCAGTAAGAGGGAACGATGTGGGGGGGGTCATCTATTCTGAATGTTACGGAGTAGCCTGTTCAGTGTGAGGGGCTGAACGCATTATGCGCCTTTACCACTCCATCGACATGGACTGACATCGCAGAGCGCACAGTAAAACTAGTCGTCATTTTATGTGATGGCTCAGAGAAATTGCGCAGACATTTTTAATACACTTGGTTTGAAATGCATTTCCTACACTTAGTCAAATAAACTCCACCCCAAGCCTCCTCCTCCCTTTCCTAAGAAAACCTGTGACCGTATGCGTGAGTGTGAGTGTGCATGTGTGTGTGTGTGTGAGAGACAAAGAAACAGAGAGAGTGCGATGTTTGCTCTACCAATGCTTTGTAAACTTTCTTGATGCATTACACATGCGTGCAATTGGAGTAGTGTTGAAAATTGTTAATTTATTGTTTAGAATGTCTTTGCATCCCAGCAAGAGCAAATAAAACAAAATGTAGCAATCTGTAACCGAAACCTAAAAGGTACTTGGGCTACAGAACCTCTTTTACACAGGACTAACAAAACAAAACAAAACAAAAAACACACACAAAAAAAAGACTTTTTTTGTTTTCAAAGTGCCATAGCTAGTGAGGAGACGAGGGATTGGCAGAGTGGGGCGTAGATGCTTTACTGTGTGAGTTTACTTGAGAAACCAATCAAAAAAAAAGGGGAACTCCACGGAAAATGTGTATTTGATTACACTGACAACTGTTTTTACATTTATGCTTTTTTCATTTGGTGAGAGGGGACTTTGCTTGACTCTGAACTCTGACTCTACTTAAAACTCCATGAGCTCTACTGTACATTCATTTTCGCAAGAGAATGAAAGGTGCATGCATTTGCATTAAAAAGAGCCACGAACACCCACATTTGATGGATCTGACTGGGTTGAAGTTCAGAGCTATGCAGGGCCCTGAGTGAGTCCTCCTTTGAGATGTATATACAATGTGAAGGTCTGAAGTGATTTTTGTTAAATTCTATATTTTATCGCTTTTGTAGACATTTTGTTGTGGGAAGAAAAAAAAATAAAAGAAATTTTATGGGTGCATTTCTGCCTTGTTTTGTGTCTCATGCATACACATTGTAAGATTGTAACATTA
>OMNW01014594.1:9942-25055 GCA_900303245.1 Selene dorsalis
TACTGATCTGTCTGACTTATTATTACAGCTCATACACCAACCACTAAATTGAATATGTCTCCTTTATCATTTATATTTACCTGAAATTGAGCCTGACATTGTACATGAACTATCTTGGGACATGCTGGCATCTTATTACTTCTTATTACTAAGAGATATATTGATTATCTCCCCAGTACGTATTCTGTTCTTCCGGTGTTGAGATGAGGTTTTGTCAAAGTAAAGTAGTCATTTATTCAATCTGACTCAATTTAATTAAACTAACTTTGCCATTAAATATTGGTGAGAATTATTAGTTAACCAATAATTAAGAATATAAGCCTTTTAGGAATTTAATTCTGCTGAGATCTGACATCAATCTTAGTTCAGCGAAGGCAGATAGAGACTTAAACTATTCAGTGACTTTAACATAGAAGAACAGCCCTGACACCTGGGTTGAGATATTCAGAGGTTGTAGAATGTGACTAAATAATTACAGAACATGATGCTCAGTCTTTTCTATTCAACTCAGGGTATGAGTGTTACCCAGTGAAACTTACCAAATAACAAAAAACCTAATCTGACGACAGATTCTTCACTACTAGAATAAAAATCTCCACAAGGCAATATTAGAAATGAGTGGTTAACATATTGCAATGTACAAAGTGAACAAACTATAGCCAATAATAACAATACTTGAGAAACAGATATTGTAACACACTCGACATGTGGGAGTTCTGGTAGGCAGATCAACTCAAAGGCTCGTTCCCTTAAATATCCAACCAGAGCAAAGACACTTCTAAATCACAAATGGGAATTTGCATGGAGACACCACTCACATCTGGAGACCTATGGTCATTTGGGGGTATTTCACATGACAATGAACTACTTAAAGGGGAACTACGCAAGTTCGGTCACTTTTCCTCTGTTTTACTAACCCTCCTCTGGGCCATGTGCATTTGTTTGTAACGAAGCCGGTGAAAAAAGCAATCCATGGAGCGGTGGATAACATTACAATGATATGACGTTTATATTTGTGTTGTCTTAACCGTCATCAACAAAAGATTACAGGTTACGGAGCGCGTGTGTGTCGTGGTACGCAGAGACGAGAGCTGGGACACAAATGTTGCAAGTTGGTTTTCAGCCCAGAGACGCCAGGTGGAAGACAGAGAGCCTCCATTCTCCCTCGTAACACGTTACAAGTCATTTATTTAACCATCACAATTACTGAAGCTGTTTAATTAAGGTAAAAATGTAGCACAGCCACAGGAAAATCCTTCATAGTTCCTCTTTAAACCTTTGCACTGAGACCATCAGACATGTAACATCTCCTGGGGACCCACACGTGCTCCTGTGCAGACAGGAAGTATTAAGGAAACACTTAAGAGTGAGAAGAGGGACAGCCATCGAATGCTTAAATTCAGTCATATGTGATTGATTCAATTACAAATTATCAAAGACAATACATACAAAGTGGTTCCTTCCAGTCTGGGGTAAACGTCCATTGTTTCAGAGATGAGAGCTCAGGGTGGTGGTTGAACTGTCTTACAAACTACAGGAGCAAATAAAGCTCCTCATGATTTTTGCAAGTTAATGAGGAGTAATGAACGGGGTATTTACTGGATGGAACTGAAGGCAAAGTCCTCACAATGTTGGAACCCAAACTTTCTAACAGCAGCAGCTTCTCTAATTAAAAGTAAACCTGCTGAATGGATGCTTTTCAGTTCAAACACTGGAGCCAGGCCTGTTTGGACAGACTTCAGTATCATGACAGCACCAAGCTATGATGCAACTACTGGACATGATGAAATAGGAGGGTTCGTTTAAGGCAGGGCCTGAATTTTAAACATGAAAACTGTTAAATATTCTACATTTTCTTATTCCTATCAAACCCAATGAAGAGAGTGAATGCAACCTGTGATATATCTCATTCACAATATCACAGTATCCCCCAAATTGCTCGTGATAAACAGGCGTTGTATAGAAGATTGGTGCTATCCGGAGAGTGTGAAGGAGATTTCTTGAACGAGAGGCACACTGTAAAGCAGTCTGGATAAAAGTGCATAACTGCAGTCCATTTACCAAACACATCACCGACAAAGTAAGTGAACAGCAGGTGAACACACAAGCTTCTAAATGCTAAAATGCTTTACAGTACATGAAGGAGATGTCTGAGAGTAAAACTGAACTAAAAGGAGAGAGAATGACTCAATTCGTGCTGAATGTCTGTAAGTGTCTCAGTTTCTAATCCTGTTTCATGCCCACTAACAACCCAGAGAATCAAATGACCAATCAGAGCTGAGCAGCAGGTTTTACAGTGGGGGATACTGTATCATCCTTCTGCATAGCTAGAACTAACTGCCTGGCTGGCTTTCTGACTTTCTGCATGAACAACAGAGAAGCCTTAAACAATTTGATTCTCAAACTGTGATAGTTTAAGAACTCAACACACTGCAACGCAATAAAATACACACAAATGAATTCGGAACCAAAAATGCAAATAGCACAGATGGAGGTGTTTACAGGGGACATTATAAAGAGGTGAACCGGGCTGGAACACACTTGCATTATAACACATATATTATACAGACTATTATGTTTAAAAAACAAACAAAAAAAACTTATACATCCTCTGTGCAGCAGTGTATTTTGTTGCTAGGTGACATCTAGTGGTTGTAGTATTTATGACAAGAGCAATGGTGCTATAGTATAAAGAGCAACCAAATTTTATACATGGATGAATGTGACACGAGAACAGCTATCCATAAACGTATCATATTACCATGTAACCATGACAACAAGGTAAAGTTGAGGAGATAGTTATTTCAACCCAAATCCCATAACCAAGCCATGACCATTACATCAGTAACCATAGAAGCAAAAGTGACAATTATAATATGCCCATGTGCACTACTTGTTGTTCAATGTTTTTAACTTTAAAGTCACAAGCCATTGAACAAGTGTGTCCAGTCTAGTTCACTTTTTATTGTCCCTTGGAAACACTTGTGCTGTTGTCTGTGCTTCCTGCACTGTGTTTCTATTGTATTCATTTTCTTAAGTTGCAAAAATCTGATGCTACATTCACTACAAACAGTTGCTCTGCAGGATCAGATACTTTGGCATGAAATAAATACCTATATTAACAACATATTCTTGTCAAGTAATCACATTATCTGGTCATAATTACATTTCCATTAAACCATAGTTGCTGTTGCACATTAGTTGTTTCTAAAGATTATTTCTTGGTGACAGAGTTGGTTGGTGTTGTGTTTACAGCTTTCTGTGTGATGCAGGTTTAAGAATCAAAACTTGTAGTAATTTAAATCAGAAAAACTCTGCCTCATGTTTTATATTAAAGGATTATTAATGTTGTAAAATGACGTTGTCATATTGTCATATTTGTCATAGTTTATTTAAACTACGTGTTGGGTGGTTTAATCCACACATATGCATCTTCTAAACTAATCATATGTAAATTTGTCTGATAGAATTTTCTGCTGAAGCACCTCAAGTTTGCACTTCATCACAGAACTTGAGCAAACTACTTTGTTTGCACTCGACCTCAACAAAAAACCATAATGACCCCAGGACATCTTACCTTGAAGAAGGCACCATGATGACATCCATCCTACAGGGAAGTGTCGACATTTTAATACCCCTCCTCTTCTTAGACATGGACACACTCTTCACATGCGCTACTTCAAAGCCTGGAAAAGTTAATTAGAAAAAGGGGCTTCAGAAAAGTTCGGCCCGACTCCTTCACCTCGCTTTCACAATCCATTCTGACGGGGAAAGATCCTGCTGCCGACTTAACTGAAAACTTCCTTTACTGTCAACTTCAGCAAGATGTTTCTGTCACAGAATGAGATGAAAGTGCCAGGCTGTTTAACAAGCTCAAATTAATGCCCACTTTAATGAGGCACTTTCTCAGATCCTTTCAATCGAATCTTGGGGGTGAGCAGAAATGCAGCCTTTGCATATGATCCCGAGGAGGCACGGAGCACTGAGGTAGCCCACCGAAGGCTTCAGCACCTTCGTTAAAAGATAATATTAAGAACACTGAAATTGTCCTCTGATCCAAGATTGGATGGATAGATGATAGTGTCAAAGCTGAAACTCATCACAGACTCTAGGATCTGTTCACCACTTCAGTCCAGAGTGAAATATCTCAAATCACCACTGATTACTGCTATGAAATCTTACACAGATGCTCACATTTGATCCCCAGAGGCTGAATCCTACTCAGTGGCGTGTCTACAGGTGGGCCACCACCCAGAGGAATCATCTGCCCATCCAAAGACGACATCCTCGTAACACCTCTAATCCTACTCGTTTACCTTGGAAAGCCAAGATCAAATGTTAACCGTCACTTCAGTCATTTATACTAGTGCACCTATTAGTTGCCATTATTAGTGTTTTCAAAGCTAATTCGCTTGCTAGTTAGTTTCACCTCTGATATACTTTAAATTGTAGCTAAACATGTGTCTTTAAGACCTGCATCTTGAAAAATACAATTTTTGCGAAGAAGAGCATGAATAAAAAAATAATATCTAAAATAAACTGTTTTAGTGAGTAATTTGCACTCAGTAGTAATTAGTTTAAAGCCAGTGATTGACTGCACCAGCAACTGCAAAACTAAATGTTAATGAATTTCAAACTCCTTTAAAACTAGAATTTTGCTGTTGCCACACAGTCTAATGGAAATCTTTATGTTTATGTGGATGAAATTCTAAGATGTTGTGTTTATGAACCTTTAGATGAACTTCAGGAAAAAGGGCAAGTTCCACTCTTGTACTCTTTGTTCCTGTTGTAGTCGTGCTTAACAAAGTAGCTGTGTCTGTGCCCAAAACCACAGCGGGAATGGTATCTGCTCTTACTCCCTCTTTCAGACATGTTAATCTTACAGTAGTCTAATGATATGTTATAAACGTTAAATATAACTTTGTATTGTGATTGGTCTGGTGCAAATTTACTCTGCTATAATGCAGTGTTATTGGACATATACGATTCTGTTATGTTATAGATGTTGTCACGATGCTGTGTAAAGCCCTTTGACACAAACTGTTTGTAAAAACGGGCTATACAAATAAAACTGCCTTGCCCTGCCTCCCAGGAGGAGCACATGGCTCCTTCCTGCTCTGGAGCCTATGTAACCTGATGTAACTGAACCTCAGTGTTCACTCTCAGACTTTGTGTGTATGACAGTCCACCTCTTGCAAGATAAAATAAAGTACTTCTAGTGACACCTCTTTGCTTGACTTATGATTTTCTCTCTCACAAGCTAAAAGGAAATTTCCACAACAACAGTTACCATCAACAGCTAGTCCAGGTGTTCAGAGCAGATTGACTGTGACAGTGACTCAGTATCAGAAAGTGACTCAGCAGGTGCAGAGCTTGCAGCATTTCTTCCAGCCTGGTGAGTGCACAGCCGTTAATGCTACTGTTAGCTACAGCATTAGCAGAACTTCGGCCTCCTTCAGATACACTGTGTGGTGGAGAGTGTGCGTGCTTGATCTGGATTCAGTAGAGCCTCTGTGTTTCGCCTGGCTGGTGAAACGGCCTGAAAGATTTTCACTTTGAAGCTGCGGCGACAGTGATGAATGAGAGAATATGAAGATGAAGAGCGGCCTTGGAGAAAACCCATGAAACGGTGACAGAGGCCAGCATCTCAACATGTGTCCTCAAACCTGCAGGATCGCTGTTTTACCCAGCATCTGCCCGTCTCACAGAGGAGAGCAAAGAAAGAAATAAAAACAAAAATAACTCACTGGCAACTTGTCAGAGCCGGTGATTATTTCACTGACAGGTCTCGATAGTGAAATATAGTGAGAGCTTCTGCCCGGCTCTTTGCAGCCTTTTCCAGCAGAGACATAATGAATGTGATGCCAGCTGTCAGTGTGCTGCTGCCAGGGTGCAGACGATGGGAATACAAAGTCATTTTGAGGTTCATACCATGATTCCACTGTAGATGTTATTTATTTTTATTATTTTTTTTAAGGCTGAAGGGTTGCGGGGAAGGTGTGGGAGGTCACGCTGGAACGGCTGACAACACAAAAACCCATTTAAAGGGGTAAAAAAGAAAAAAAATCCATGGAGTCACTGGTCAGACAGATTAAGGGAGGTAGGGGAGCGTGTACTGTAATTGGAAAATGTTATTTCTCTGTCAGTCACACTGCGGTGTTTTCTTACCCTGTTTCCCTTCTCTCTCTTTTTTTTTGGACATCGGGAGCGCAGACGAGGTCAAAGCCAATAACTGGATTAGACATCAAAACATTCTACTGGAGAACAGCGATGACCACATTTACAAGACATAACAAATCAGAGGAAGGAGGTAAAAAGGTCGGACCTACTTGTTTTTGTTTTCTTTAGCTCCAGACAACAGTGGAGTCTTCAAGCTCTCAGGCTGCAGTTCACAATGAATCCTGGGAAAAGAATCAAATCTTTTTATTCCTGATGAATACAGCTTCACATCGCAGGAGGATTTTTTGCTTGTTCAACAATAAAAACCTTTCACCTTTTTGTTGTGTGTGGAGAGAATGGACACAACACTGATGGTACAGAGCAGCTCAGGATTTTACATTTTAATTCATGAGAATGAATTAAAATCACACAAAAAAATAAAAAAACAAAAAGTTGTTTCCAACGCACACACATTGTGAGCCACGGCATCATGTCATTGTTTTGCTCCCCCTGCTGGCCAGACAGCTGCTGTAACACAATGGTGCACCGTTAGCACAACAGCTGGGCCTTCACCTCAGCCATCACCCCTAAGACAAGACATCACGGAAAAAAGCAACAGTATGATGAAGTGAAAGGGTTCAAGGAGAAGTTCCGTTTTATAGATATTTAGATCTTCCGAAGGACTCCAAGTTACACCAAAGTTGTTTGGGTGAGTAAATGAATGTATTTTGCTAAAAATAAGGTCCAGGTTGCAAAAAACGGAACTTCTCCTTTAACAACTGCAATCCTCGACTTAATGATGACAGGGATGTCAACAATAGGCCATAACATAACTGGACACCATGTAGCCTGCGTAGTGGAAATTCAGAGGTGTCAAGTAACAAAGTACAAATAATCCATTCCTTTACTTAAGTAGAAATTTTGGGTATTATTTTTCAGCTGACTTTTTACTTCTACTTCTTACATTTTCACACAATTATCTGTACTTTCTACTCCTTACATTTTAAAAATGCCTCATTACTTCTATTTCATTATGGCTTGTTTTCATATAAAAAACACACACACAAAAAAATAAACAAAAATCTTTCCAGATAAATAGCGCCATCCAGATAGAGTGCATTTGATTGTGGATGGATGAGAAGTATAAACATATACCATTCTGACACCCTATTGGTTTGTACGCGTGTGTGCAAACTCTGCACTGTGCGGACTCTGATGAGAAGCAGCTGAGGACAGCTGGTTTTCAGTTGGCGATTTTAAACAATCGACTGGTGGTAATGGTCCTCCGGTGCTGCTTCTCATTTCAAAAAAGAAGAGCCTTTTTTGTCCTTAAAGGCATTTCCCCTTACATTACTTTTACTTTTACACTTTAAGTAGTTTTGAAACCAGTACTTTTACTTTTACACTTTTACTTGAGTAAAAAGCTTGAGCTGATACTTCTTCTACAGAAGTCTTTATAAACCCTAGTATCTATACTTCTACTTGAGTGATGAATGTGAATACTTTTGACACCTCTGTTGACATTAAATAAACATACTCTAGCCAAAATCTGGAAATACAAAATGCGGTCACCCAGAATATGTGACCCCAGAGACGCCGTTGACACAGACACCGAGGCTCATTTCATCACCATGAACTGTGCTATGGACTTCTGCCATTTAACTATGTTACAATTACATTGTTCAGACTTCACGAAGTCCTAACCAATATATGAGCCAGTCAACCGTCTTTGATAGAGATCAACGATTCTGATTGGATAACATGTTTTCAGGACAGTAACCCTTTCATTGCTGATGTGAACTTGACAGTAGGCTTAACTTTAGAACATTAATGAGAAAAAAGTATTAAATGTATGTTATCATATTAAATGAAATTGTAAAAATAATAATTATTTAATAATTTTTTTATTTTTATTTTTTTGTACTTTTTTGGGCCTTCTCTGCAGCCGTAGAAGGCCCTGTAACAGACCATTACTTAGACACGAGCGGTGGTCTCACAGCGACCAGACACTGCTACATGTGGAAGAACATGAAGCATTTCACCTGTGAACTAAGGTAAACATAGCTGTTCAGTTATTTAGTGATTCAACATTAATCATACTCAAAACACTGATTGTTTTCTCTTTTGAATTTGTCAAGTCATCCCTGACAGCGAGATCAGCAGCTGTGAAGAATTGCTCAAAGGTGAATGTGTCAAACGCAGCGTCTATAATTATGAAGTGTGGGATTTGCTTTTGTACAATACAAACTTAACCTTTTGCTTCATCAGGTCCCACCTGAACGCACACTGACACACACAAGTCCTAGACAACAAATCACAGAGGCAACGCAGCAGCTAAATGACATTTCCCCGTGCTGCCATCAGGCTTATTGACAAGAATCAAATAATGACTTTGGTGGAAGCTTATTTCCATCAGCGCTCATTCATCATCAGCAGCCATCCACATGGAAACATGCAAACAGGCTTTGAGAAAAGCCTGACCTCCCTGGGACTACAGGCCATTGACTGGCGTTTTGTTGGAATCCAATAATTATGCTGCAGCTAATCGGCGTCCATTATCCAGCCAGGGTTCAACCTCCAACTGCAACAAACACGTCCGTCTCTCAGTCGCCTCCTTTCAGAGCCAGGGAACACACACACATGATTATCTAATAGACTGCGGGGAGGATAATTGCATAAACTAATCGATACCACCTCATTAGGAGAACTGTTTCGACTAAAAGGTCAATCAGGACACCCATCAGGGGCTTCCACTGCATATATTAAGAAGAAAACATCACTGTATGTACACCAACAGAGGTTTATACAACAACCCATCCTACATCTACAGGAGGACCACACATCACACTGAGGAATGGTACAGTCCTGAAGAGGCTCTCTGCAGTCACACTGTGGAGCCTGCAGCTGGAAACACAAAATGAGAAGACCTGAAATATGTATTTGGTCCAAATACAAATGTAATATACAGTACGTGTATATATTGAATTTCTATATGACATACATCTGCATTTAAACTAAAATGAGATATTTAACAATTAGATGAACTGACCTATATGTTAGCCCATCCAAACATATGTTTGCTTATACTGTCAACATATGTTACATAAATATATATACAACAGACAGTTTTGCAGGGAGATCCTTGTAAGGTTGGTCTGGTCGTGGTTGTATCCCTCCACCCCTCCGACAGTTCCAGGTCACATCCTGTTTACCCTGGCCATATCAAATATGAACTATTAATGCTAAAATATTTTTTTTTAATCATAATTCCTGTGTAAAATCTTGAATTAAACCTAAAATGTGTTTCTGAGGTCAGGGAGGTTAGACCTTTGACCTTTTCCCACAAGATCAAATCAGTTCATCCTTGTGTCTGAGTGAATGTTTGCACCAAATATGAATATAGATATCATTTTTTTAAAATCCTTTAAGGTGTAACAAAGATATTGTGCTCACAAGGCTAACACTGTGTTCTGTGATGTCACAACCTTTGACCTCCAAAATCCATAAAGGCAAAACTGAGACTTGAGACATACGGACAGAAAACCCAGTGAGCCTCATATGTCCTAAGCTCATTGTGGATTGTGCAACATGTTGGAAAATTTCCTCTCTATTGTCAAATGATACACGTACAGTTAAATACACAGTAAAATGTGTGTGCGCACTGACTCTTTAAAGTCTTCTTCTGGTTTAAGTTTGGCCTGAAGTGAACAGCCTCCATCAGCAGACCTTCACGCTTCACAAATGTCTCTCCACATGATCCTGAACCTTCTGGCTGTTTGCTCACCGTTGGGGTGCGTTCACAACATGACTCTTTATTATCACTTATGTAATAGCCTGAGTGGAGTCTGTTAGTCAGTCTGACTCAGCAGTTGGATACAGTTGTTCTTGTAAACACTATCAAGCTTTGTTTGCTTCCACTGGTAAGAAAGACACTTTTCACTCCTCTGAGATGGAGACATGTGAAACACTCGACCAGGACTTGAGTGGACCAGATGCTGGCGACAGTATGACAACAGCTTTAGTCCCCACAGTGACAACTTTATAGTTTCATGCCTGGATAAAGCTGCAAATTACCTGGAACTCAATTCTTCTTCACTGCTCTAAAATGGAAGCCTACACAGGAAGTTGTCTGGTAACAGTTGTCAGCAAGCATTGTTACCACTGTATAGATTTGTATGTATTCTTCTGCTTTGTTTTCCAGCTGTCTGTCTGTCACTGAATGTTCGTCCCAAATTTGAAGAAGCTCTCTCTTCAAATTTAGCACAAAAATTCACTTGGACTGAAGGAGGAAACAGGAAGATTTTAGTGGTCAATGGTCAAAGGTCATGGGCGTGGTGACCTCACAGAGCACAGAATGAGCCTTGTGAATGTATCTCAGTAATACTGTGAGGGAACTTCTTCAAATTTGGCACGAGCCTGCACCACATCCACTGAAGGATGACCACATTATATTTTGGTGGTGAAAGGTTAAAGGTCAAGGTTCCCTCAGCAAACACACTTTTTATTCCACATAATTCTGGATAAACAGGATGCAACCTGGGACTAATCTGATATACAGAGAAAAACAACCCTCTATTTTTTTTTGGTTTAGTTTATGTAGTGGTATCGTATCAGATCAATAGTGAGTACTGGCTGATGTGATACAGGCTTTCAGGAATGTCTAACTCTAATCTGTCCTCTGACTCCCCTAGCTCCTCGCCTTTAACTGCTGAATAAAAGATGTGAGAGCTCTTCTGACTCGACTACATGTTGTCCAAATAAATTCCTGCCAAGGATTACATGTTAATAGAATAATAAAACAGCGTAACACCTCACACACACATCCTGCATCAAACATGACTCACTGCATCAAAATTGCAGAAGATCCTGACTGTGGAAGAGGGTGTGTGCAATTCTGGATTTTTTTTTTTATTCTTCTCCTTCCTTTTGAAAATGAGAGGATTTGAGCAGAGACAAGAAGCTGCAGGAACCTGGGGGCCCTTCATCATGAACAAAGCCACAGCAGCTAATTAGGCATCTATATACTCATCTCATGCATTAAAGAATCACGTGTCAGCGCGCTCACCTTCACATGGACGGCGATGTGACGAACTGCATTCACACTGACAAAAACACATTCAGGTTGTGATATGTGGAGTTTCTGCTGCTCGCTGGATCTGATCTGAAGACAAGGAGGGAGTTTTTAATTCACCACTAACATTATTACACACCATATAGTGCACTGTGGATCTGTGCTCGATGAGTTGCTGCAGGTTGTGTGTGGAGGGTGAAGGAGATAAAAGAAACAGCTGTGCAGCAGTGAAGAGTAAAGACAGCCTGATGCTTCTGTCAGGTTGCTGCAGCCTGTAAATGCAATGTGTTGTTAATGCTTTATGATACAGGCTGTTTTATTATAACCCACTAATCATTGGCTAGAAAGAGCTGTAATTCCAAACTAATTATAGAAAAGCACAAACAAAGCTCAAGTAAATATTTACTGTTTGTGTTTTTTTTTTATTGGGAACTTTATTCTAAATGCTCTAGTTTCTCTCTGCTTCAGAAAATCCTGGTAATTATTTTATCTGATCAATAATTAGAGCCATAGGTGATACTAACCAAATACATAGACCTGTAAAATTAAGTTTTACAAATATCTAACATATTTCTTTTTTGGAACTGAAACATGAAAACGCTTCAGAAGCAGGAGTTAAAGTGAGATCATGGTTTAAAATAAAAATCAGTTTCCATGCCAACTTTTACCACCTTAGCCAAGTGTCCAGTTTTAAAATGTGTGTGTGAAGTGACTCTTTAAAGTCTTCAACTGGTTTAAGTTTGGTCTGAAGTGAACAGCCTCCATCAGTGGACCTTCACGCTTCACAAATGTCTCTCCACATGATCCTGAACCTTCTGGCTGTTTGCTAAAAAAATCAGTTTCCATGCCAACTTTTACCACCTTAGCCAAGCGGATCAGTGTTTTCTTTCCTTTAATTACCTGATATTTCTGCCTTTAAAACATTAAGATTAAACAGGTGGGTGCAGGTGTTTCTTGTGTTTATGGAACAGTTCCACATTTCGGTAAACACACAGACCCCCTCCTCTCTTCGCAGGCGGGAGAAGAACTGAAAATACGTTTGTTAAACTCACAAAAAAAGTGATTTGTCAGAAAACATCTGGGAGAGTGTACAGCTCACCTGGCTCAGGTTGTCTTCTTTGTCTCATGCTGTTGTGCTGAGCTGCGATTGGCTCGTTGCTGCCCCCTGTGTAGTAAAACAATGAACATATTGGCTCTGCAGGTGCAATCAATGGTTTTCTTCTCTCTTCCACTTTGAGGAAGGAGCACTAAGTGCACAGATTTAATTGATACTGATCCTTTTTAAAAGCAGCATATCACTCAGAGCATCAGTGTTCGCATATTGAAGTGAAACCTTATTAAAACATTTCCTGGATCTCCACCAGAGAATAAATCACTGGGTGCTTGGCTGGTGGCCGAACAATCCAGCATCCAAACATTTATTGGTGTGTTGTTGGAGACAAACAAGTGGGACAGAAGGCATGCGTCCTCAACAGAGCTAACTTTGACCAGCTGAGACTGTGTGCCGTTGTACTGAGCTGCAGTACACTGTGTGCCTGCTGTTGTTTTGTTTGTGTGTTCTCCCCCTCATGCATCCCCCAGCAGTTCCCCATGGATCATTTTGACACATTCACCAGTGAGACACTTGCATTATATTTTCATTTTATTCCTAGTATAAGAGACATACAATGGTATTCTGTGAGACCAAATTCATAGTTAAGTCAAGAGGTGTAGCCTGAAAACCAAACAGAAAAAAAACAACAACATAATACTGAATCAATGAGACCCCGCCCAGATAGTATGTATTTACACTAAATCAAATACTGATAGAGCTTTTAGAGGCGAGGTGCTCCTTCTCCCAACAATCTGTCACCGGCAGATTCAAACTAAAGAAACACACTCTTCAAACACACCAGCTGACACAATTCCTCTTGTCAAATGTCATGGGTGTGACCTCACATCAGGTTGGATGTTTTGTGTTTCCTTACAACAAACCTGGAGGGTCAGCCATCTTTTCCTTCATTTACTGGAGCTGGAGCATGAATGGCAAACTTTACATTGAGTCAAATGAGCTCTGGGAAATTTTGATCAATAAGACACTACCTTCAGATACAGTAAATAGCGCAGTGCTGTTTTCACAGAAATTGATCACGGTTCCAGTCGACCGTGGCCAGAGTGACTCTGCTGAAAAGTGCAGCGTCCTGAAGGCGTGGTCACTCGGAGACTGGCATCGCCATCCCTGAGGGGAACCCCCCCCCCAGCAGATGTTCGGCAGCGTGGCCACCTGGGACTGATCGCTTCCCCGGTATCGATCCAAGAGACAATCTCGGCTTGTCGGATCACAGTTCATTGCACTTCTCTACGTTTCAACATCCTAAACAGAGACTTTGTCTCCACTCCTGTTTGTTTGCTTCCTGACACCTGGTGACACAGGCAAGTCAAAACCTACAGCAGTAACCATTGTAGAAGTCTTCACTCCTCAGAACAACAGCCAAACACATTATTTTTCTCTACTTTTTCCTCTAATTAAAACTAGAAAACTATCTCCTGACATTCAGAACTGCAGCAGAATACCTATTACTTACTTCCTCCACCAGTTAGATGTGACTCCTACAATGGTTACAGATCTGTAGGGGATAAATGAAGAGGAACTGTGAACTGCTCCTTAAGAAACCCAAACAGATGCTAACGCTACAGCTAAAAGAACAACAAAAGTTAACAATGGCACCAAGAAGGAAAGTGACACCCAGTGGAAAGTGACAAAAAAAAGGAGGCAGTCGAACCTGAATGTCTGCAGTCTTAGGCTGTGAGTACTTGCTTTTCCCCAAAAAACAAAAAACAAAAAAAATAAAACATCTGCAGGCTCACACTTCAGGGATGCGGTAGAACAAAACAAAACAAAGCGAAATGAAGGGTTTCATTCCAAAACACTGTATCCATCTAAAAAAAAGAAGACAATTTGTAAAATAATCCTTGGTAAAAAAAAAGAAAGAAAAAGAAAAGGCTCAATATACTCAAGATATAACATAAAATATGATTCAATAGTAAGTGTTACAATCATATTCACAGTTACCAGTTTATCAGAACAGGTGACAACTTCTTAAATGACAAATATCTCATTCTGGAATGAAACTCTTCAAATATACATTAGATACTGTATGACACATTTCGACGACCATAGAAAATGAAACACCTACAATATACTGTAGCATAGTAGCCGTCCGAGCCCCTTGCATTAACCCCCACCCCCAATGTCACACACTATTATTAAATAAGGCACACATTTACACATACAGTTAAAATTTGGCTAGTAATTATTCCTTTATTTACAACCAATAGCCACAAAGTTAATAATTAGAATAATTGCAGTCCGTTTTATGCATGATGTTCGTTGTCGTGACGCCGGGTGGCATGTGGCGCGTTTGTCTCGTCCTCTTTGGGTCAGAAAATATTTCAGAGCGTACATTTTAGTTTATTTCCACTGCAGGGGATGTCTGACCCGCTGGATTCTGTGGAGCACCAATCTTATAGAAACATTCTCGAGGAATTTAATTGGACCCAATCACGTCATGTCCGACCTGACGTCTGCTGGGGCGGGAAAAGAAAAAGGAAGAAAAGACGAGTATAGCTGCATTGTTGAAGTTTTTCCTCTCGTTTGTTGACGCCGACAAATGTGGTTCATTGTTTTTCAGCCAACTGACGATGCGCCGCGTTGATGAAGTGCATGATTTGGGGGGAGGGGTCGTTTGATATGCCCAAAGATGAAAGAGTACAGTAAGGCAAAGACATAACTACTTTCAGGGGAATTTTGCTTACTTTTCACCACAGGTTACATATACTGCATATGTATATGTATACATATACGGTGTGGATATAAACACACATATATATACACACACATGCA
>OMNW01014596.1:0-22381 GCA_900303245.1 Selene dorsalis
CTTACTAGTGTATGAACAAGTCCCAAGATATTTATAGTTTACATGAACCATAAACAAAGTTTCACCAAAGGTCCTATGTAAAAGACTGGAGCAAATCAGATGTGTCTCTGCAATAATGTAACTGGAATTAATCATTATGTATTAAAAGCACATCAAATGCTTCTGCCCCACTCAGTGTGCATTTGCCCCTGTATGATGCCTGCATTGTTTTCCTCCAGGAGCAGTGTGGAAGTTACACGTTCATCCCTTATGTAGTGTCACCGCAAGGTAAAGTGTTTGCCTGTGATGCCTCCATAATGACTGGGATCAAAGAGTTAATGCAGCCTAGTTTCCAGCTGGAGCCCCTGCTGACCCCTCTGGTGGAGAGGCTGGTGCATCTGCTCAACAATGTACACATTCAGTCCAGGTCAGGCACAAACTGCAGGGCTCTGTTCAACATCATGTGCTTTTGCCAAAAAACATTATCACCTCAGATTACATGTACATTTGCTTTTACTTTTACTGTACCTCGCAGGATGTTTGAGTTCACATGGCTGATTTATTGAAGATTGTGAAAGTCTGGCATGTTATGACACCCTGTGCTCTTTATGCTGACAGCGAGTATTTCCGGGAGTCAATCAGGCATGAGATTCGTATGGCACGAGAGCGGTTTACCGGCCAAGCCCTGAGTGAAGAATTGAGTCGCATCCAGAAACGGCTGGATAGTGTAGAGCTGCTCACTCCTGATATAGTTATGAACCTGCTGTTGTCCTACAGGGACATTCAGGTGTGTTTCTGGACATTTATATGTGCAAGGAATGTATAATAATATATTTTTTAATAATATGATTTAATTCTTGTGATCCATTCTTGGTTAAACGTTAGATCAACGAAGGACTAATCAACTGAAAAACACTAGTACCGTACTTAATGTTGTAGTACTGTAAACTGAACTCTTGAAACGTGAACTCTATGAATAATATATTGTCATTCTACGCTTTCTTTTCTCAGGACTATGACTCCATGATCACACTGGTGGAAACTCTGAATCACCTGCCCATGTGCATGGTAGCAAGACATCAGAATATTCAGTTTCACTATATATTTGCTCTGAACAGGTATTCACATTGCATCACACTGCATCTTGTTTTGTTTTTAATTAAATATAATTAAGCAATTGTAGCTTTTGTTCATCCTGTAGCTATATAAATATATAAAGGCTTGTTGCTAAAGCTGCATCACTGCTGATATTATCACATTTTTACCATGCCAGGAGGAATCACCCTGGAGATCGTGCCAAGGCCTTGAAGGCCATTTTGCCTATTGTGGAGTCGGGGGGCAAGGTGGCATCAGATGTCTACTGCCTGTGTGGACGCATCTACAAAGACATGTTTATGAGCTCTGGGTTCACTGATCACTCCAGCAGAGACCAGGCCTGCTACTGGTACTACCAGTTTGTGTGTGTGCAGGGCTGCTCATGCAAACTAATTCACACCTAGTGAGAGAGACAGCATTTGTCTGTCTCACACACGCACAGTTTGTAACTCCGTGTCTGTGTAACAGCTACCCTTTTTTTATGACTGTTGACCATATGTTGCATTATTGTTCCCTCTGTTGGTGCTGTGATGTGTTCTACAGGTGTCCTCTTTATTTTCTCTCAGGTATGGAAAAGCTTTTGAGACAGAGCCAACTCTTCACTCGGGCATCAACAATGTGGTCCTCCTGATGGCAGCTGGACATGAATTTGACACTTCCATTGAGCTGCGCAAAATAGGTGCTTTATATTTTCTGCTTTGTTTATCAGAGAGGAATAATGAAAAATATGTTGCTTTGATCATCTGGAGGCAATACAACTTTATGGTCTGCAGATTCAATATGTCATAAAGTTTAGTACTCTTGGAGGACAACTATGTATTATGTGTCTTTTTTAAACCTGGGGCCCTTATTTTACCATGTCCACTGAACAATAATACTCGCTAAACAGCTGCTGCAATATAATCAAACAGTGCATCTATCCATGCCAAAGTCTGACAGGCTCAGACAGACTGACAGACCTTTTAAGGCCACGAGACTCTATTGATAAAAACCTCACAGAACAAAGGAGATACTGGTTTGCTGTTGCCTCAACTGGTTAGTTTCTGTTATTGTGTGGTCTGAAAGTCACACTAGATTACATTTCTCCATATGCATTTCACAATACACATCACAATATGTGATTGTATTGATGCAAATACCTAGTAGACTTTAGAGTTTATTTCAATGCATCAGTGTAATTTGACATGTCTAATAGCCGACACAGAGTATGTGTATACATAGTAATAGCTATATATTGCTGCATTGCTCATTAATGAATGAGCTTATAACTGTGCACAGGTTCATCATATGTTATTGAATGTGAAGTGTACAAATAATTGCTTGTTTGGTCAATTGATTGTTTTGTGCTGTATTAATATATGATATGTTGTTTAGGTGTGACCTTAAGCACCCTTCTCGGTAGGAAGGGTAGTTTGGAGAAGATGAGGGACTACTGGGATGTCGGCTTTTACCTTGGTGCGAACATTTTAGCTAATGAACACAGAAAAGTCACAGAGGCCGCTGAGAGACTCTACAGACTCAAGGCTCCGATCTGGTGAGGCTTCACCACCAACTCCCAATCAGTACTAATAAACATGCAGATCATGGTGTTTAATCAACATCAGGATGGAGTTACTAGAGAATGGAAGTCTAATTCAATTAAATAAAAACCATTGTGCATGAGAAAGCAGAAAGGAATTTCCACCATATTCATTTTCTGTAGATTAATGACTTCACCATCTTTATTTCAGGTATGTGGCATCCATAATGGAGACATACATCCTGTACCAGCAAGTTGCCAAGCTCCCTGAGATAGTACCTCCTAAACAGGAAACCATGGACTTATGGATGGAGCTGCTATTACAATCCTGTAAACCCACCAACTCTACAGACCGCTGCCCAGTAAGACCACACATTTCCCTCAGCATAGAACACAAATATAAGTTAAAAAGTCCTTTCTGAAAGCTGGTGTCTATTAATGGACCGATTTTGATTATAAGGTTAACACATATCACTGTAATACAGTGGATGAATATGGTGGGGAAATAATGGAACAACTCGAAAATTGTCACCTTCCATTAGAAATAAATGAAAAATGTGTCTATTTATAAGATATATATATAAAAGAATTAGAATTTCTTAAATTGCTTTTTTTCAGGTGCTCATTCTGGAGCCCAGTAAAGTGCTTCAACCAGCTATTGTGTGTGTGAGTGAAGAGGACGAGAGTCGTACTGTGCAGTTGAAACACGTCTCACCCTTAAAGGTATGTTGAAACCTCTATCCCCCGCCCCAGCCACCTTCTTACTTGATGATGTACCTGCCATTCACACAGAATGCGGAATGGATTGCGTAACAGACTCATTTACACACAGATTTATTGTTCAGTGAATGTTTAATCTAGGAAGTGTGTAGGTGTGTTTTCTCTGCTTGAAAAAATGACATCATACCTCCAGACTGTTTACTCTCTCTCTCATGCGTACGTATGTGAAACCTGTTCTGACATGTACAGTGTTTACAGTCAAACTGTCTTCATCCTGTCTGTTAACACCATCTTTGATTCAACAGAAAGGCTTACACCAGTGGAGTTTCCCAGCCTCTGCAATTCGTGGAGTGAGGTAAAGTGGAGTACAGCATGTGGAAATATCTTTCAAATATCTAGCTCTCATTTCTGGGTGTGTCCGAACTGCAGAGCTAGACGACCCAAAACATGCGGGTTGTCTGGGAAACCCTGGCCGTGGATCAGACTGTGCTCTGTCAGTATGATTTCAGCCGGTTGTTTGCAGGCTCTCTGTCAACTCCACACTGGTTACTCAGCAGTGTCACAGTGTACTTTAGACCTTGTCATGCCTGCTGCTTTGCCACATGGGTAATTTTCAACACCCCAAACACTTGGGGCCATTTGAGAAAAGTTAACAAACAACAATTATTAGATTATCAGATCACTGGGAGAAGAGATGAATGCAGTTTTTGTTGGGGCAGACCTTTGTTCTTCATTAGCATTTACTGAATCAATCAATACACCACATTTGTTTACTTACAGCTGATACTGAGATCCAAGCATTAGCTATTGCGTCACTGAAGCATAGATGGGATCAACAGTAGCGGCCCTGTTTTAATCAATGTCAATGTCTTTGTCATTTATCTCTTAACATTGGAATTATGGATTTTGCTGTTTCAGTGGTTGAAATCTTTCTTCTTTCTGTCTGAAGTGCTTCGAAGATTGACGAGCGGAGCTGCTTCCTCTATGTCCACTACAACTCAGATGACTTCCAGCTCTGCTTCCCCTCTGAGCTACACTGTAAAGGGTGAGCAGCTACCAATTTTGCAAAGATACAGCAAAAAAGAGTGTGTGTATTTCTGTGTGTGTGTGTGTGTGTGTGTGTGAGGCAGTGCAAAAGACTTGTTTACTGACCGACAGATATTTTAAAGATAAAGAGATCATTGCAAGACAAGTCTGCAGACAGTATGATTGGCGCCTTGGTGAAGTGAGTGTGATGCGTGAGTCGTATTTCCTTTATTGCCTCTTTGAAAATCCCCAGCAGGGCACATGTTTTTTCACTCTCACCTCAAGATTCAATTGACCCAAATCATAATAACACTCAACCCACAAAACTATACCAGTGCTGCATCTTTCTCTCTCTTACTTGGCCTGTTTTGGGTCAATTCAAGAGTATGTGGGCACATCTCGTACTGTCGGCTGCTCCCTTTAGTTTAACTAACATTCACTGAAGCTTCATATAACCACATGTTTCACAAAAAGTATATTTTCATCTACGTGAATGTATTTTCACTTTGTTGTAGTTTCTGCGAGCTGGTGAACTCTCTGCTCCAGCAGGCTGAAGACTCTGCACAGGACCCGGACCATCTGACTGGAGGAATACTAGAGGTCGGTCACAGAGCTTCATTCCTCTGACGTAGAGTGAGCTTTATATTTAGGTCTCACTTGCCTCAACTAGTAGAAAAGCAGCTGCAGTTACTGGCAAAAATGTTGTTCTCAAGAACAGAAGTATTTCCCTCAAATAATAACAGGCAAACATTTATTCTCTCACTCTTTAACATTTCTCTTTGTCACTTGCTTGTAAAATTCCTCATAATTTCCCAGTTCTCATTCTTGCCATGTGTCATGTCTCAATCAGTACATCTACGAGACCAATGAGAATGACGACAAGGTGGTTCTGGGTAAAGGGACATATGGTGTGGTTTATGCTGGGAGGGACCTGAGCAACCAAGTACGCATCGCCATCAAAGAGATCCCGGAAAAGGACAGCACGTACGGGAAACAAACACTGTTTTCATCTTTCGCTTGGAGACATGAAGCTGCAGTGTTTCTCACATGAATGTTTTTTTCCATAACACCCATAATGGGAAGTGATTTGGCAGAGAGCACTCTCACTGGCATGCTCTGTCTCTTGAGCAGTCTAGAGGGAGATAGATGAGTGTTGAGACTTTTCATTCTTTCTCTAATATTCCATAATATGCACAAAGAGTTTTGGACCATTCTGTGGTGTTTTGTGGAGATAATGACCGGTTCACTGGAAGGAAATTTGATATTTAAATCACTTTATAAACATTTGCCAAAGCTCCCTGAGTCACAAATGCAGCAGAGTGTTTATCCCATGTCACTGTTCTGATGCTGTAATGAAACGGCTGGACAGAGAACAGTGACGATCCCATAAACTGAAGAGAGACAGAGAAGGAGGGAAAAAATAGGTTTCAATGTGATGCAATAGCAGCCGTCATGTGATATAATACATATTGGTTTTTCAAGTTCTGCAAGTGCTGAGTTTATTTTTAAATGCTCAGATCTTCTTACTTTCAGCACATAAGACAGTTCATCAGAACAAACAATCAAACTTCTACTTTACAAAAAACAAAAGGTTCATTTGGCTTTGATCATGATTTGACCTGCACATTTTTACATGTTGCATGCATTTTGTTTGTGTGTGTGTGGATTAAAAATGTGTGTGTCTTCCAGGTACTCTCAGCCTCTTCATGAGGAGATAGCTCTGCACAAGAGGCTAAAACACAGGAATATCGTCCAGTACCTGGGCTCTGTCAGTCAGGATGGTTTCATCAAGATCTTCATGGAAGAAGTACCAGGAGGTAATGGATACCTACAGCCAAAACGAAAATACAGTGTCTTAGACCTCACCCGTGAACCGCATGAAAGTGTAGTTAAAATAAGTAATAGATTATAATAAATAAGCAAGTTTGAGGAAAGAGTTTTTATTGTGGTGTTATAATTTCTTGTAGGTTTTATTGGTATACATTCTGATGTATAAGAATGTCTGATCTGCTTGTGCAGTTGCTTTCCACTTTTAGTTGAATCATAAATCCTGACTCAAATCACTCTGTTTCTACTTAAAATATTAGGCTATGTTACTATATAGGTCATTAGACAGGTCATGTCCTTGGACATTCTCAGACTGGGGAAAGAAGTCACTCCTCCACTCCACTCCTGCATTTCTCCTTTGGAAATTACAAAACAGTAGGAAACCCTGCCCCTGTTAATTACTTCATAGCTTTTTTGTTTTTTACTTAACGATGCCTGTAATAAGTGTCAGGGAAGTCTGCGCCTGTCATTTGAGTTTGGAATTGAAAATGCATGTGTAATTACGTAACATCTACTGGAAGTCAGTTTTAGGGAAGTGGGTGGTTCCTAAGACATCCTGCTCATTGGAAGAAAATCACTTGAGATGCGCACATGATTTTCAGAAGAAAAAAAACACGTTAACAAATCAAGTCAGTTTTATTTATATAGAGCCAAATCATGGCAGAAGTTCTCTCAGAGCAGCTAGAGCAGCTGCTCTACTTATGTAGAGCAGGTCTAGCCTGTACTAGACTGTCTCGAATGTTAAAATATTATTCACAGAGACTCAACATTCCCCATGAGTAAGCACTGTAGTGAGGAAAAACACCCATTTCACTAGAAGAACCTGGTTCACTGTGGGAGGCTGTCTTGCATCATGGGAAGTCAGGCAGTCAAGGCCTACTGGTGGACACTGTGGGAACCACAGTAAACATGCATTTTGGGAGCATTGAGATTGGGTGCAGTAATAGAGCTCTTTAAGATATATTGGCATCTTTTGTTTGATGATGTTTGATGTTGTTTTGACATGTAGATTAGAAACTTGAAATATAACCTCCATTTACAAAAACATAAAAATATGCAAAATATTTATTTTTACTATGAGATTTTTTTGCTTAAAATAAGTCATCTGATTCAATTTGATGCTCTCAATTGTAGGCAGTTTGTCATCTCTTCTGCGCTCCAAATGGGGCCCTCTGAAAGATAATGAAGCCACCATCATCTTCTACACCAAGCAGATCCTTGAGGGGCTCAAATACCTTCATGACAATCAGATAGTCCACCGAGACATTAAGGTGAGCAGATGACAGTGGGACTTTTATTTTGCATAATTACGGCTTCAATGGCAGTATTTGTGAAATATCTCAGTGGGATAATACATCTTTTTTACAGGGTGACAACGTATTGATCAACACATATAGTGGAGTACTGAAGATCTCTGACTTTGGAACCTCCAAACGTTTAGCAGGGATCAACCCTTGTACGGAGACGTTCACTGGTAAGATGATATGTATTATGATATTAGTATGTCATGATCCAAATACACAAAGTAAAAAAAATAAGGATATGTTGTATTTTTATCTTTTGAAAAGATTATGTTAACTGTATTTTCATCACTTATGATGATTCTCCAACAGGAACTCTCCAGTATATGGCCCCAGAGATTATAGACCAAGGGCCTCGAGGTTATGGGAAGGCAGCTGATATCTGGTCCCTTGGGTGCACTATTATAGAAATGGCAACAGGCAAAACACCCTTCCATGAGCTGGGAAGTCCTCAGGCAGCCATGTTCAAGGTAAAGGGGGTTGTATTTTATGATATTGGACTTTAGTAGGGCTTTGAGGAAAAATCACAAGAATGACTTATCAAAAGATTTAGACTGCAATACACCCTGAGGATGAATTGTACCAACTCCGGTCAGCCTTAATTTTACCTTTAGCTCCATCAACAGGGCACAATTTTATTTTGTTAGATCATTTTCTTTTATTAAATTGCTGCAAAACTAATGGTAGTCTGATCCATTTCACTAGCAAATATTACCACACTAATGTACCAAACTAAAATGGTCCTACTTGTGAATATTACATCTTCTAAACATCAGCTTCCTTTGAGTGCACATTAGCACGGCAACATCAGCACTTTGATAACACCACTCTGCCTACAGCCCTGTTTAGTAAATATAAGCAACTTCCACTATTTGTGTTTTTAAATTATCAGTCTAAAGTTAACTCGTTTGAATGAAGATATAATCTTTTGCAGACTCTGTCATTAACCTATGAACAATCCTGTCTAGGTGGGCATGTTTAAGATCCACCCTAAAGTTCCAGAGTGCATGTCGGACGAGGCAAAGGGTTTCATCATGAACTGCTTCGTGCCAAACCCAGATGAAAGAGCCACAGCTTCGGAGCTGCTCATGGACGCCTTCCTCAGGTTGTCCCCCAAGAAGAAGATTAAGGCTCCACAGGAATCGGAACCTAAAGACACACTTTCTGGTAGTCAAATTTACACAGTGCTCAGCTCTCTCATATCAGTTTTCATGAACTACTTTATCTACATCTTGTTATCTGTCTCTTTTGCATCGTTAACTCATTTCTCTGAGTCACATTTCTACTTCTCTGTATATTTTTTCTTTTCGTCCCTTTTCTTCCTATTCACTGTTGTTACTGCACCTGTTATTACACCTGTGTGGTAAGTTTTTGTCATGAAACCTGGAAAATAATCAGAGATTTTGAACAGCAGTATATGGTATCTAACCACAATTTTTCTGGGTTTTGCAGCTGACTATCAACGCAGCATGTCAGTACCTATCTCCATCCTTATTGAGGACACTGACTCATACTCGGATTCAATTGACCTGTCGTGTTCCCTGGACTTGAGGAGGCCCCACTCTGCCCTCCTCAGATCAAATGAAGTCTCAGAGAGCCCACCAAGCACGAGCAGCTTCCTGCCGTGAGTTATCTTATTGCTCAACAGAAGATTAAAAAACTCATAATCTCTGCATAGGCCACAGTGTTACAGGATCTTACATCAGTGGCAAACCACAATGAGGTTGCAGTCAGATATTCTTCTGAGGCTACATGCTTTATAGGTATAAAGAGGGCATAATGCCACAGCATCTCTATCATAGTGTAACCTTCTCTGAAACCTATGAAAGCAATAACCTATGAGTCAAACATATATTATCAATAACCATATCTATATATATATGTCATTGTCATTTTCATTTGATTTTAAATTCAACATATACACCACTTTAAAAAAAACACTTTTATCTGTTGATCCAATGTGATTTATGTCTTTATTGCCCTCTGCTGTCCAGAATACCAGAGGACTCTGCATCAGACATGAGCAGTCCAGTCTCCACAGAGGAGAATATTGGTCTTTTCATGCTGAGAAAGGACAGTGAGAGACGAGAGACACTGCACAGAGTTCTCACCGACTACATCAGTTTCGTCATCTCTAATATACAGGAATCCGTGCCTCAGGTGGGTGAAGGAAAGTAACAACACATCTAGTCAAAACATTGTGTTATACTTGTTAGATTTTATGTGAAATTCAATTGATTACTGGGTGTTATTGAAGTCACAGATGCTGTATGATTGTTCGTTAAGTTTAAGCTAATTTGCAAAGACTCACCTCTGAATGTCTTTATTTGATATCACTCAGATTGTTCAGACATGTTGTTGAATTGTTGACAAAAAAATTGGAATTTTGTATGATTCATTTGCTGCATGACTATCAGCAGCCACAATCTTATTACACACTGACTTTGGAATTTGTTTTTCATGGCAACCTTTTTGTCAGCTGTTTGTTCTGTTGTTTTTGTTTCCAGATTTAGAACAGTAGAAAATACATTTCCCCATTTTACTCCTATTTATTTATTTTTCCATTAAAAGTATGGCAAAGGAACATCGCTCAGTGCAGAGCACATCACCACACTCATTGGCTGCTTGCGAGACAACATCCGTTCCCCGGACAGGAAGCAGCTGACCATTGGCCTGCTGGACCTCAGAGCCTTGCTGCTCGCCACCTCCATACCTCTGAATAGCCTGCAGGCGGTGCTGTTCAGCTTCCAAGATGCAGTAAGTCTGTTTCTGAGTCAACTCCTGGCTACATGCCTGGTGATCATAACAGCTGTCGGCTTCTTCTGACAGTCATATTCAACTAACTGCTCTGAATGTAGGTGAAGAAGGTGTTGAAGCAACAGCAAGTGAAACCTCACTGGATGTTTGCTTTGGACAACCTGCTGAGACAGGCAGTGCAGGACGCCATCACTGTGCTCCTACCAGGTACAGCTTCATCCTTCACTTTTTAGGTTAATTAATTGAAGAGGTTATATTTTTCTCTTTTTGTCTATCCAGTTTGTACATTTTCAAATGTACTTGTTTAGTTGTCCACTTTGTAATGTTTTCTGTTAGTTATTTTTGGTCATTGTTTCCTCTGTTCACTCCCACGCTCCCACACTCTGAAAAGAGCTGAAAATCCAGCTGCAGTCCTCATTTGAGATTGAGGACAGCATTCCTGAGGAGCAGTCTGCTGACCCAGACACTCCTGTAGTTCTTGTGCCTGAGCAGCTGGGGGCACCAGCAGACCTGTGGCAGACACCACCCATCCATGAGATCCTGCCCACAGCTGACCCCCACTCTCCTTCAGACCTCCTTGTTAATAACAGTTGTCCCTTCAGTGAGGACCTGAGAGATCTACGAGCAGAGACCAGAAGGTAGCTTTCAGCTCATTTCCTTTTTGTTGTGCTTTTCATACACATATATCATTAAATTGCTTGCTAAATTTCAAGGCTACATAATCTGACATTTGGAATGTAAATATATGATTATTAATTATCAGTCATTTATGTTGTTAAAAAAAGTGTGACTAAGCATGACAGTGGCATTCAGTAATTAATAAGGATTTTTTAGTGGCACTGCTTTCTGTTGACTGATGATGGCTGTGTTTCAGACTGCTGAGTCAGCTGAGTGAGAAGGAGAGAGAGTACCAGGAGCTGCTGAGGACCACCGTCCACAGGAAACAGGAACAGATAGACGCACTGAGGAGAGCAGAATTCACTGAAGGTGATGTTTGCTTTTTATATGTGATACACATATCATGTATACATTTTAGGGAATACTTTCCATGCAAACACAAGAGGGGAATTACAGTAAAAATACTGTGACAATGAAATTGACCTTCCTTGCATCTTGTATTTTGGATCAAAGAAGACTTCCTCCCTTTAAATGGTTGTCATGCGGTCTGTTACATAATCTGTCCTCCAGTAGCTTTAATGTAACCTACCTATCCAGTACATCAAGATGGTTAAAACAAACATATGGATGTATTTGCATATTTTATCTTGACTGGGTCAGGTGTTACCATAAATCATCTGAAGTCAGGTAAAGTAACCTCTTGTGTATTGTGACCCCCACCCCCCATCTCCCACCCTGCACCCCCTTTCTTGCAATAATCAGTAGAGATAACATCTTGCATAAATGGATGACATTTAGCACATGCTGATAACTAATATTGCAAGTTTATGCACGTTGTCTCTCAGTCCTAGATCTGAGCCTATAGTCCATTAAACAGCCACACAAGCTGCAACGTGACCAACATGCCCTCTCAGGTTTATCAATATTCTCAGTGATTCCCATTACTGTTTCTTAACACTTCGACTAGTCAATCCCTACCACACCTCAGCTTCAGGCTCTACATTTCTGTCTGACTGGTTTCTGATGGAGGCGTAGACCAACAAAGCACTCCAATATGCTGCAACTTGACTCATTGCTTGAGATAATGATTATACTCTCTGCCTGCGGAAACATAACAGGTCTTAAAGTTGTGTGTAACAATAATAACATAACTTTTTATGTATGTATTTTGTCTTTAATCAAAACAAACAAGTTTAATGGTTCTAGTCTCTTTTACAACATAGATGCGGAGATGGCCTCACAGAAGAGCTCTGATCCTGAGGTGATGGCTTTGGTTCACTGGCTCAAGTCTATCCCTGTAGATCAAGACACTATTGATAAGGTAAACTCAATGAAGCCCAGCCTTGTTTTTCTCTCTCTTTTTTTTCAAGGCAGGTCGATAATACTCATTCACATCCACCCACTGTTAATCTATACATGTGTGATCCTGTTTTCCAGTTGCTCTCTCATGAGTTCAACTTGGACTGTCTCCTCCACATGGCTTCCAGGGATGACCTGACATATTGTGGAATAAGGTGAGGCTTCCTCCACTCATCGCCCTCATAGAATGTGCCCATGCAGAGATGTAGACAGGGATGACCTCAGAGATGGTGGTAGAGAAAATGTGCAGTCTGCCTCATTAGGTTAAGGTGTTTTTGAGATGCACTGTATTTACTGCAAATCTCCTTTAATCTGTCTAATATTGTTGTTTCAGAGGCGGCATGCTGTGTCGAATCTGGGCTGCGGTCACAGCTCACAGGAAGACCCAGCTCAGCACGAACAATGAGGACAGCGAGGACACTCCTCTTTAGAGGCTGCTGATGTTGTACATCAAGGAACAGATTTTATTGACAGGCTGGTCCTGTGTTATCTGGAGGAGGAGAGGCTGTGGTGGTAAACACAACTGACTTGCAGGGAACTGATGTAAACTGATGTAATTTTCAATGTTGTTGAGCTGTGAATGTATTTTTTTGTAAGATATTGAATGCTTCACCGAGTATTTGTGCAGGAAGAATACAAAAATCTTCACTTCAAAGCTAGATCTTGCCAGGATTTTTTTTTCTTTTCTTTTCTACATTTTCTCATGCCTTTGGCTAGTGGGACTATAATTATGCCTTATAACAAGTTGCCTAGTGGAGCATTGATTTGTGAGCAAAAAAGTATTTTAATGTTATTTTAATGATGCCTTCTGATGATACAGTTTTACAGAAAACTTGGCAGGACCTAAGTTATTAAGGGCATACCGTATTTAAACTGAATGTCTTTGCATTTTTGGGAGAATCATTTGTAAGGTATAACCAAATAAAACATGTTCACACAACAAACAAAGACACTGTGAATGTCTTGTTATCTGCATGTAACAGGCAGGGAAGAGGTTTGTGTGGGAGTGACGTAAGCTGGAGGAAGTGATGAAGAGGTGAACAGTCTTTAAATTCCACATGTGTTTCCTCATGTTGTTTTCACAATGTTGACATCTCCTTAGAAACAGCGACACAGACTCAGTGTGAGTGTATCCCGGCGTGTCTGTGTTGAATGTGTGTATCTCTTGCCACTCTTCTGGGCAGGTCTACTTTTTTCTATCCTTTCTGATCTATCATTTCTTCTAGTCTTCTCTTCTACAAGGTCTGAAAGAACTGTTTTTGAGACTAGGCTTACGTTATATGAGGAATGTTAAAAGGGGGGAGGCAAAGGCTGGCATTACTTTGTAAGGGAATTAATGTCCTAGGTAAAAACTCTCACAAGTGAAAAAAGTCATTTGAGCATAAATCTGTTTTGTTTTTTCCAGTGGTCATGTGTCACCCCAGAGGATGTTCATTATTTATCACGAGCTGCATATGACTTGTTGAAAGTCACATGTATGTCAACTCCGGTACTCTGTCAATGGGGACATGACATGATTGAGAAAATGGGCTTGGCTTTTATAGTCTGTGGTACTCATTGATATGAGTAATGTCTGATTCATTCAGTATTTGGCTTCGAACAAACAACTGTAACTGTAATGGCAAAGGAGGTGTGCAACAACACATCTTTGAAATTGTTCATGTATATGGTCAATGTCACTCAGCTCGCATGTTGTCAAACAAACATCATAAGCTTCAATGTGTTTTATCTCATATATAACAGTAACCCCTGCTATACTTTAAAAAATGACATTTCTTCTTTCATAAATTTATGACGACCATTATTTTATTCAGCATCATAAAAACCTGCCACCCCCTTCAGCCAAAATACTGGTTGAGGCCTCTCACATAGAAGGTCACAGACTTTGATTTACCCCTGCAATAATCAAGAATGCAGAACAAACAAGAAGGTAGAAGGCTAATAAATCAAACTGGACATCTTCTGTCCTTGGACGGTGGTGGAACGAAAATGAATAAATGAATGGGTGATTTTATCACCCAAATTAAATGTGGTATCAGTGCTCTCATTCGACTCCCCTGTTTCATCACTGCTTGTGTAATAATTTAATATTGTGTTAGATAAGAAACAATATCTACAATTATCATGCTAATACTTACATTTATCCTGGATTTAAAGCCTTTTAGTGGTGAACTGAAGGAATTTCTAACACCACAAAGCAGTCCTGTCTACACTGAAAGTTATATGCCTACAGGTTTTCTTTCAAACCTTTAGATAATTTCATTGATTACTTCCTCCTCTGGTTACTGCTAACAAATGTGATCAGCTGTAATACTCTCTGGCTGGGATGAAAACCTGTATCCATGTCGCACAAACAGAATCTTTAATGTAAACTGAAGTGAAATGTCTGTTTGACCAAGTAATGCTAATGTGCCACTTTTACTGTGAGTCACAGTGCCCAGCAGCTACAACCATGACAGCCACTGTCACCCAGAACTTGCATTTTATTTCAGATAATTGAATGTAATGTGAGTGCAACCCCCTGAGTCTCCTTTATTCTAATAAGCTTTGTAACACAATAGCATTAGGATTGTCCATCTAATTGGATGCAAACTCTTAGCTTTGATCAGACATACTGGCGCACTGTCGGTGTCAACTGGCTCATGTGGGAGAATTTATCTATTTACAGTGGAGAGAGCTAACAGTCAAGATTTAAATGTTGTTAAATCATCGCACTGGGAGCTTTTGTCCTAAAGCTGGAGTCCGTCATCATTGTCATGATTTACATTTCTAGTCACATTCACTATTTTTAGTACAACTGTGGGATGCAAGGAAATCATGTTTCTATTGTCTTTTTTCCTCTGTTCCCCCTCCAACTAATCTCCCTATCTCTTCTCTGTGTGGAGGTGGAGCTATCTGATAGGCAAATAATGAGGACTGCTGTCAGGGGGATTTTGTCAAGGTCTTGGGGGGATTGAGGATACCACACTAGGAGGCCCAGGGATTACCCAGTTTACCCACTTCCTCGCCAGCCCCAGTAGGGCAGGTCTCCATGCTCTCGCAGGCTAAACTCAGAGGAAATCAAAATGTGGCCATTTTTTGCAGGTTGTGATTAAAGATCCAGCAGTAGTGATGCAGCATGACTCAAACTTGTGCTTCTGCTGTGAAAAGTTAATTCTCTGGCACTGAATGCACCGTTGACTTCTTGTTCATAAAACATGTCATTTGCTTAACAATATCAATGACTGCAGACCTCATAAATGAGCTGTAAGCTGTTTGTTATGGTGAGGTCTGTATAAAGTGTGCACCCACATGCTTTCATACACGCAGGTGCGCACACATTCGTGCTGCATGCGTGCACAGATCAGGTCAGGGCATCTCTCCTCATGATTTCCGTTCTAAATTTCACACTATACAGTGGAGTGGAAGCGTGCAACATGATCACATGACACATTATGGGCACATGTTCTGCATCACTGTCGCTGCCCCTAAGTGCTGTGTTGGAATTTTGACCTGTATAAATAGGCTAGTGTTATTGAGTCTTGGATTACTTCTAGAGGCTTATACGACATGTCAGTATTTGTTTGCATACAGTAATTGTCATTAACAGATTTAAGAAATATTCTGCCTTTGAATTTCACTATTAATGCTCTTTGTCATCCTCAGGAGATTTTAATGGGAATTTTGTTATCTTTATGACCCCTGGGAGGAGGAGACGATAATCTTACAAGCAATTAACTGGAAGCCAATATTGTCACGTTATCTGATCCACTCCTCCGCCACATTTTGGAAAAAGAACAGTTTGTAAGTTACAGCTAGTATAAGAGCAGGCCAGACTTCATGCTGACACATAACGAATGGAAGACTATGATGGTTGCAGCTGGACACAAATATTCCCCCCTCCAGTTCTGGGGGGGTATAGAGTTAATCCTGGCTGTAATCCAGGGCGGGAGTTGAATTAAAAATGTAATCTTATGTGTGAGTGCATTTGTGCATATGTACACATGTGTAACAGCATGTGTGCCACCAATCTTTAGTGGGGCTTGACCTCGAGACCTTCATTCACCCTCTCTTCATCTCCCGTGTTTGTGTCCTTCTGAGGGCCACCCATTCATACTGTCACTGACACTGAGTCACTGATTTCTGTCACAGTGGAGCGACCTTTGACCCTCAGTATTAATGAGAGCTTTCCTAAGGTGGTAAAGAAAATAAATCGATTTGTTTTCAATAATCAAATCAAAGAAACTTTATTGTCTCAGAATAATACTGTATATTCCTGCATGTGCATCAAATAAAATACAGAAATTACTCTTCAGCTCTTTGAGAAATATCTCCATGCCCATTGGAAGCATATTCCATAGAAACAACTTTTAACTCTTTATTTTAAATATGTCAAAAGAGCTTATTTATAACCAATTTCCTGCAGAGCTAATGTCACTCAGCCTCAACTTTACTCTCTGCAGGGCTGATTAGCAAATGTCAGCATGTTAACATACTAAATTAAGATTACAAGCAATACATGCTAAACATGAGCATGTTGTCATTGTCACTGTATTTTAGCTACCTCATTACATCCTCACACTGTCGATTGACTTATTCTTAGCCTGTGTTTTCTTCTTTACCTCTTTCAGTGCCTGTTTTTTCTTTTTCCTGCATTTTTAAAGGCACAATCACAGAACTAAGTTGACTTGCCTCATGGGTGTGTGTGGGTGTGATGACTGAGCTATTTTGCCGCTGGTGCTCTCTTGATTGGTCAGTTTAACCTCAGGCTGTTGTAGTGAAGTTTTCCCTCCTTACAAATGGAACCCAGGGTCAAGGGACAGCGCTCCCACCCTCTCATTCACGTTTCTTTCCCCTTCCTCTGCTGTTTCCCCATCTCTCTCTCTCTCTGTCTCTCTCTCCTTTTTGTGGGTTGTCATGGAAATGAAAGCACAGGGAGGGGGGCGTCTATTATTGAAGCAGTTGTGGGATTGGTGGTGGGCTGGGAGTTGGGTATAGTGAAATGGAGCGATTCATGCACTCATAAACAGAGAGTGCGGTGGAGCAGAAGGGAGGTGGCGGGGCTGTGGGTGAGAGAGGGAGAGATGGGGAAAAGGAGAATAGAAAGGGGCCTCGGGGGCAAGCGGAGAGAGAGGAGCCAACTCCACGTGTTTTGGCCCTGCTTCTAACTGATAGCACGTTTTCGGGCATTACGTCATGGTCTGCCAGGCTGTGTGCAGTTTGAGACACACTGCTGCAGAATCACATTCCTCATGGAAGACGGTGAAATGAGCCTGTGCCAACGCCACCTGTTGTTGGAGAGGCCAAGGAAAACTGTACAAGGAAGATCAGTCCGAGAGGTGTTTATGAGCAGTGGCAGGCTGTGTTAAGTGCCACCATAATTGTACACCACATGGAAACAGTTTAAAATAATTTAACTTAAAAATAAACTGGACAAATCCACGAACAAAGACTGATTCTGTTATTTATTGGTTGACCTCAGACATAACAAGTGCTCACTGTTTGTTTAGTTTCAGATTTGACAGAGTCCTTAGATAGAAAAAGGCACGTTATGCCACACGGATTACCAGAATCTTAAATAGCTGATGAGACTGGTGGGTTTTTTAAATAAGGGACAAAACTGATTTTACTCATAAAAGGCCGGTTTACTAGTCACTGGGAGTACTTTTCAGTCTGTGAAAATGATTGTGTTTTCTGAGCCTCTGGAGGAATCTTTCCTGTTTGGAAAATGTGGAGTTCACTGTCTTTGGAGCTTGGCCCACGCAGCAGAGTAAAAGTCAGGATATCTCAGCCTTGTATTTTGTGGTTTTGACCATTTTCTTTTTATGTCTCTGTCATAAATTGATGGGATTTTGGCTTTGTTATTTATTTCTGGTTCAACTATATGCAGCTACACTTTGGAATTCTGCTTGGCTCAAGCACAAAACCATGTAGCTGCAGGCCCAGACATACTGTAAAATATGCAAATTACAAGACTCCTGGTTGTGAAACTTACAATACAGCAAGACCTCCCAGCTCCAGTCAAAACTCCAGCCCACAATGAGAGGTAGACCAAATTCAGATGATTCAGACCAAATCGTGCTCTTTTTCCCAGCACCCTAGAGAGAAACACAAAGAAACAGGCAACTCTCCCACACTCTATCTCTCCCTTCCTCTCGGCCTGAGCTTACGCACACATTTTTCCAGTGTGACATGTGATATAGTGCCTGATTAAATCACACTATAGGAAACAAAAGACAACATAGTCGTAAATTATTTGACTCTACAAGCTCCCTCCAGGTGATGGTGACCTTCGACCCCGCTGAGTCGAGGCAGTGATGCGGTAACCAAAACAGTGTCACTTTCTGAAACCTAAACCAGCAACTGTTTCACAGCGTCAAGGATGGTACTGCTGCAATGTTAAAACTGTCTGCTTTAAAATGTCTTAGCTGCTCTTGCATAAGTGTAAACAAGCATAGTTCAGCACTAAATCCATCATAGTCAATTAGCCATATGTACCCTTGCCCTATGCTACCCCCCCGCCTGCTTAAATTTCTACCATTTGCTAAAGACTGAGATAGAGTATTCAGTAGTCTATAACATAGGCTGGGTCTATGTTCTCTAGGGACATTCTGAACATTCCTGCTATTGTTATTTCATTACCAGACCGAGGGTTACCCTTGCCATTCATAGTACCTGACCTCCAGACTAACTGGCGGTGGAGGTGGTGGTGGTGACCATGTTCCTTAGAATATAAAGCATATGAGATAGAAGCTTTTTCTATAAGACAAGTGATGGTGTAGTTATTTTGATAGAGTGGCAAGTTGCTTAGTTTTACAGGGTGTAATGCGTTTCAGCTACTGTATGTCTGAACCCTTTAAGTACTAATTCTATTACAGAAGTGCTGTGGCTGCACAAATATTCAAGGTCCTAATTAATCCAGTGCTTTGGTTTATGAGCAAATCCCTGCAGAACTAATGGCATTTCTATCAGAATCCACTGTGTTAGGTGCTTTCTAGCAAAGTAGGACATGCTAACATGATAAACTACATTGGCTAACATGTTAAACATGTAATAATATTGATGATTTAAAGTACTGCTGTGGCTATGATATTGAGAGAACCACAAACATATAAACTATTGTGTATGTGTGTGTGTGCATATCATACAATCATGATCTTTAAGCCTAGTTTGTTTTCACATAGCATGATATTGAGAAAATGACAGAATAGTCAGTCAGCATCTCTGAAATGATGGAAATGATCAAATTTAGCATGCACATGTCTGAATCCCAGGTTGACCATAACTGTTAACTATTTTTTGGCAAAGACCTGAAACAGGGACCCTTGAACCTTTATTGTTTTCAGTTTTCAAAAGGAACAAGCTTACTTTTGTGATCTGTAAGTCAAGTAACATAACTTCCACTTGAGCAGGATGTTGCAGAACTCTATCCCTTGTCACCATGGGTTCACATGGGTCTTTTGTTCATCACGTCAGACTGTACTTTGTTCCTTTCAGGAGCAGGAGTTCCATTGTTGGTTCCTGCTTAAACAACACAATAACTCAAAGAGGTGCAAAGAAAGAGACACAACGGGCTTCAGAGTGCTATCTCTCCACAGATAAGCCTTCAGCAGCTCCCAGTATCAGTTAGGCCTTTACAACGTGTCTACTCCCTCTTCCTTTTTCTTTGAGCTTTTTTCTTCTGCCTTATCATCACTCCAGTAGTTACTCTTGTTTTCAGGATGTGCATTACTGATGCAATCATGTTCCCTTTGCAGTAATGATTTTTGCTTATTGTCTTATTCCTAGTGTTCTCTGTTAAGCCCTCTTTCAATGCATGAACTGCTTACGGCGATCAGTGGCACTTTAATGAGATCTGTGTGTGTGTGTGTAGGGTCTCTGTGTGTAGAGTGAGGGGTGCAGCTGCAGCTCCAAAATCAAGTCCTTTCTTGAGCACTCAAGGATGGATAGAGGAGGAGGGGTTCGTCCACTTCCTGTGTGCAATGAGGTCACACAAGTGGTTCACTCTTATGGAGATGACACGGGCTCACAGAACTTGTCATGAAAACAAATCAAAACAAAGAAGGAGAAAGGGATGTAAGAGTGGGGAAAGAAGATCATTACTCTGCACTAACGTGTTTCTCTTTCAGTGCACAGACCTCTTACAAGACACGCAACATTTCCACACATCTGAAGGAAGCCGACTGTGCTGTTTTCTTCTGTTTGCATCCACCTTACTCTGAATGGCTCATTAACACAGCATGGTACAGTAATGTGTGATAAATGGACACATGCCTTCTGACTTTGAGTAATGCTTTTATCCCAAGTCCTTTAATTTTCCTATCAGAGAGTTGGCTCAATCACTTGGTATTCCAGTCTAGAGGGTTGTAATGCTTTATCTGTGGTTTATCCGTAACACGTGATCTTAGAAAAGGCAAAGGTATCTTTATTTTGGTAAGTTTAGGAAAAAAACACACTGTTATCTATTATTATATATGCTGTAGTCATAATCACTCTCAATGATCTTTAAGGGCTCCTTTATCCCCAATGGCATCAACATAATTAATAAACTAAGATAATGAGGAACCTAGGCGTGATAGGTGTCTGTATATAACCTATGCAGATGCTCTGTATACAGGATCGTGCTTCTATGTCTGTTTGATGTACTCCTTGTTGATACATTTGTTTTGTGTAAATCCTGTTTACAAGTCTGTCTCTCTATGTATTTGGGTGAGACCAAAGGAAAATGTCCTGCCTTGGCTGGACAATAAAGTTTCTATTCTATGATTCTAATTCATTCAATTTTTTGAAAATTATAAATTAAAGTATGATGACCAACATTTTTTCCTTGAAAATCTATGATGATTTTATTTCAAGGCTGCAAACCAAATATGCTCATTTGTGCCTCATTCATTTCTGGAGGTCAGTGTGTCAAACTAATAGCTCTTTCCAAGAAACCTGAGCCAATACAGGAAATCTATGTGTCTATAGAAAAAATAGATAACAAGCTCACATATATCATTAAAATATATGCTGTTGATTCCAAAAACCTTTTTTTTTCCCCAGGAAATTGTTTTTTGTGTGCATGTGTGCACAGGTGCCCATGTGCAAGCGTGTGCACATGTGTTGGCTGAGGAGCCTTAGAGATGAGAATGAAAGGATGAAAGGACTCGAGGGTTTCAATACTTGGATAAAGAAGCAGAACAAAAGATTCAACAACAAGCTTCTACTGAGCACTTGAAAAGTAGAGGTCTAATGATTTTCACTTCTGCAATATATCTTTACTTTGTTAAAAATATCACAAGAGTAAATTCATGCTACCAGAAAGCTATAAAAGCTACTTTTTAGTCTCCAAATGGAATGACTTGAGTGTTTGTTTTGGATTTGTTTTGCTTTGGTTTCTTTCCAGAGGACACAAAGAGTAGTGTGAAGAAGAGACAATGAAGTTCAGTGTAGTAAGATTGCATTTTTCTTCAGATCACAATATTGGGAATGAAAGGATTTCATACATCTGATGGGAGGCAAATGATGTGTTTTGCACCCTTCCTATAATCAAATGAGAAAAATTTTAATCCTCTTAGCTTTACCTTCCCTTGTTTTGTGTGCTTGTTTATAATTCAAGGACTTTAGATAGTTTATACTAAGCGCTTTATTTATTTGTCCAAAATATTAAAATCTCTTTGGTTATTTTATTTATGATGCCCAAACAGTAGAAGCTGAGCTTGTGTCACGCTTTGTGAAATAAAAAATAAACAGTGGTGTAAGAAAGAATTTCGAAATAAACAAAACATTTTGCATATTCTTGACCTTTCATTACCACTCAAAGTCATTTTCTGTTCTCCTTCAATCTTTCCTTGACCTGAAAGGAGAGGAAGCGTGACTCTTTATAGCCAATGTCCCAGTAAATAAAATACCAAACTTATCTGTGATTCAATAACAGATAGCTCTTGAATCAACAGACTTTAATGACTTTAGGGGAAATGGGATCTTTGACAAAAAACACTTCAAGAGAGTGTGAATCAATCAAGGACAGTTAAGATGTAATCACAAGTACAAGAGGACTTTGAAACACATGTTAAACAGCCCCTCTTGGTTTTAATTCTGGAAAGCTAGGCAAACACACACACACACACACACACACACACACACACACACACACACACACACACACACTCTGTTCTTGTTACGAGCAATTCATTGGCAGAGTAAATTGCCACATAAT
>OMNW01014597.1:0-10982 GCA_900303245.1 Selene dorsalis
CCCTGGAATACCCATGTGTGGAAAGGAGTCAACGGGACACCCACAAAGAAGCGAGCCATTGGATTCAAGAAGCTCGCCAAGTGAGTGTCCACATGAGGCAAAAAAAACGATGCAAATCAGTTGTTTTTGTTAATTTCGTGATACTGTTTCTTCCTGCGTTTATAGACTCCTTTAAATGTCAATGGTAATGCGCTGTAGGATGTATGTGTGTGTGTGTGTGTATGTGTGTGTGTGTGTGTGTGTGTGTGTGATTTAATGGCGAAACATGTAATCAATTTCTTGACAGAAGTTAGACACATGGGAAGGAAGCTGGTGCGCTCAGCAGTTAAACTCTCCCAATCAACCCCTCAGAGAGTAATCAGAGCTTTGTCAGTGTTTTGTCTGTGTGTGCATGCACCCGTGCGTGTGTGTGCTCTGCTATTAATATAATTGCCTCAAGGATATGACAAGCGAAGGTAATCACAATTGTCACGAATCCTCTACCTTGACATAATTTTAGTGCTGTGTGCTGAAGTGAACCACACCGCTGCACCCTCCAGTGCCAGTTTCCTTGGTTGAGCAACAAATGTTTTACCTGATGTATCAGCACGAAGGAGTCGTATGAGTCTTGGCAGAACATTGAAGGTTGAAACACATCACTGGTCCTTCATTTTTCTGTGCATCTTACTCACTCGCTGTTTTCTCTGTTCACCTCTGCAGGGCTGTGAAGTTTTCGGCCAAGCTCATGGGCCAGGCCATGGCCAAGAGGGTGAAAGCCACCATACTGTTTGCTACGGAGACGGGCAAATCGCAAGATTATGCTAAAACTCTCTGTGAAATCTTCAAGCACGCGTTTGATGCAAAGGTACGCTTGCTCCTGTCTTGCATCATCTTATTCCAGATAAGTTGAACAGGAGCCACAGTGTCATTGAACCAGTGTCTAATTGAAAAAAAGGAGGAATTCAAAGACATCGTTCCTGTATCCCACCTCCACCTCCACCTCATCCCACACAGGCTCTCAGCTCTGTGGCTGACAAAGTCAAGAAGATGACAGCTGAGTACAGGCAATGAGAGGGTAGAGGAAGAGGAAAGTGTGTCTTTCCTTCTTCTGTCATGCAGTGAAGTGCCACGGGTCGGAGGCAAGATTTAACCAATGAAGCGTTGAGCAGTGCAGTAGTTTAAGACAAGATCCTGCAGCACCCCTGGCTGTGCAAATCTGTTTGGAAAAAAAAAAAAGAGAGAGAGAGAGAAAAGGAAAAACATGCTGCTCTCAATCATACACTATGTGCTTTCCCTCCAGGTCATATCTCATTCTTCCTTCCTGCTTTTCCACTGTGATCAATCACACAAGAAGAGATTCATGCATGCTGAGAGTGGGTGTGTGTAGATGGATAGCAGGGCAGATGTGAATGCCCGGGGGCAAATCTTTGTTGTCGTGGGGCTAAAGCCCGGTTTAGTTTAGTTTTTCTTTCTTTTTCTTTAGTTTTTTTTTTTTCATGCCTTTGGTTGTGTGTCCATGTGTATGTGTGTGAAATGCAAGCACAGCCCATGGCCCAAACACCATCATGTTGAGTGGTATGCATCATGGACGCTCGTTGTGTGGCAGCAGCATATTATCATCTCGTTAGAGGCGAGGACAGAGTGGTCATTACAACCTCCTCCTCTGCCAACGGCTGTGTGTTCAGCCTTAATTTATATGCTCAAGTCATCTGTCGTGTGGAGTGTGTGTCTAGGAGACGAAAGCGAGATAAAGACTACACCATGTAAGTGTGGGCTAAGATTCACTCGGCATAAGGCTCTTTTTTTTTTTTCCCTCTTCAGGTCATGTCGATGGATGAATATGATGTAGTGGATCTGGAGCATGAGACGCTGGTGTTAGTGGTGACCAGTACGTTCGGCAACGGTGATCCACCTGAAAATGGAGAGGTACCTATGTTATATGCGTTATAAATGTGTCCATGTAACTCAAGACATTGTGGTTCATTTTCCAGATTATTTTTCGAGTTACTTTTCTTAAGACATCCACTTGTATCCATCTTTTTTTTTGGCTTCTACCTCTCCTGCACAATGTTTAAACTTTCTCATGTTTAAAATTCTCATTGTTTATATACAATGTGCAACTAGACTAAATCTATGATACATGTAGCAACTCACAGTTCACTGAGAGCTGTTCTTCTGTTGCTGTAGAAATTCGGAGCTGCCTTAATGGAGATGCGTCACCCAACATCCAACACAGAAGACAGAAAGTGAGCTCAGTCCCTCAGTTCGCCTGCGTTTGTATTCGTGCATGTCAGTTTCCATCTTTCATCTTCCTTGAGTTACACAACCCAATGCGTCTCATTTTTCCTGTCCAGGAGCTACAAGGTCCGTTTCAATAGTGTGTCCTCCTACTCTGACACTCGCAAGTCCTCCAGCGATGAGCCAGAAACCAGAATCAACTTTGAGAGCACCGGACCGCTCGCAAACGTCAGGTAAACAAAACCAAACAGGAACTTATCAGACAGTCATGAGGAGTTTATGTGATGACTCTTGGCTATAAAGACATTTTCAAAGTATCACAGAGAGCAGTGGTCTCAGGGAGGTAAAGAGTGGTCATGTCAACAAGTCATAAGTACGTTAGGACAGGCTTTACTAAAAAACATTTACTTTTCTGCACAGCTTTGCCTAGCTTTACCAAAAGATGTACACATTTTTAATCTGAAGACACCTGAGCCGTCAGTTTAAACACTGATGTGTTGGATTTCATAAGAGGAACTCATACATATCACACAGATGCATTTTGAGTGCTCAAATATCACAAGTTTTGAGTTTTAGATTACTTTTCTGTCCCATTACTTGTATTTTTATTGCACATTGTTATATTATTGATGTGGAAAATGGAAAAACAATCTTTGCCAATCAAATATTAATGACATTACGGTATATTTAACACCAAGGCAGGTAAGTAAAAATAAGTCTGTAGATTTATATTATCTTCACTGATTAAACCAGCACAACGTACAAGGACCCAGTTTCCTTAAACTGCCCTAAACCTTCTTTGTACAAACACTGATATAAAGATGTTTGTAGTTGTATAACATGCTGATGTCATACTGGACTACAGAAGTGAAGGTGGCTTGTGGCTCTGAACATACTCTGTGAGAGCGGATTTCTTCCTGAGTGGAACAGTTATGGGGACAAACGTTATTGCAGCGGACAGTTTGCTGATCTGTTAAAGAAGAGCAGACGACAGAAATCTGGCTCAAACTTACATCTGATGTGGGCTGACTGCCTCACAGCAAGAACTTGTCCGTTCTCAGAAGAGAGGTTTATTTCATGTTTACATCCATCTAAAAAACAGGCGGGACGGGTGTTCGTAAATCGTCAGCTGTTTTTCAACTGTTTGGACCTCCTGGAGAGGGACGAAAGAACAAGTTTTGTACGTGGGCTGCAGCGGCGGTAGTTTGTGTTTTTCTTTTTTAACACCACCTGCCTCTCTCTCTCTCTGTCTCTTTCGTGGTGTGTGTGTGTGTCTGTTTAGGTTCTCAGTGTTTGGCCTTGGCTCCAGGGCCTACCCACACTTCTGCGCCTTTGCCCACGCTGTGGACACGCTGTTTGAAGAGCTCGGGGGGGAGCGCATCCTACGCATGGGAGAAGGAGATGAGCTGTGTGGCCAGGAGGAGTCGTTCAGAACCTGGGCCAAGAAGGTGTTTAAGGTCGGTTCTGGCTAAGACCCTTTGGGCTTTTCTTGTCTTTGGTTCATTATTGGCATATTAATCACCGTCTGTTTTTAGGAAACTGAGCCTTAAAATGAGCCCGTAGGACTTTTGTAAGTTTGTGAATTCACCTGGGCTGAGAGGGGAGATGTAAAGATGTTTTTTTTTTTTTGGTTCTTAAGACCACAAATGTGGTTGTCTTATGGCTCAACACTAAAATAAACATAACACTCAAGGTAGCATGTTTTTGTTTGTTCACACTCGACCTTGAGACAGTGACGGCAGCCCTAGTTAGCCTGCAGGAGAGCTTTTTCTAATCCTTTGTTAATCATGGGCGATGTTCTCCTGCCTCTGTAGGTGTAAAGAGATGTTTTGAGTAATGTCCGTGTTCTCTCCTGTGGCTTTGTTTTTTTGTATGTCAAGGCTGCCTGTGACGTGTTCTGTGTTGGTGACGACGTGAACATCGAGAAGGCCAACGACTCTTTGATCAGCAACGACCGCAGCTGGAAGAAGAGCAAGTTCCGCCTGACATACACAGCCGAGGCCCCGGCCCTCACAGAAGGTAAATAACAATCCTGTGGGAGCTGAGTGACACACTGTGTAATGGTGTCTTGATTTTAACGGGGCTCTTAAGTAGGGGGTGGAAGCGTTATTGATCAAGACAAGTGGCTCAAACACATATATCATCTGGCTCTACTGTGGAAGGAAAAATGATATCAGTGGAGGTTCTGGGTTCCCCTTGGGCTAGATCTGATATAAAACAGTGGCTCTTCTATCTATTTTACATAAACTAATGGGAAATTATAGCAGTGAGAGAGAAGTGTCTGTTATTTTAGCCTCAATACAGTTCAACAACATTTCAAACTGCATCTTCCAACATGATTATACAGTTGAAACAAGGTCTCTCTCTAAAAGGTTTAAACCAAAACTAAACATTATAGCCTTCCAGATCTCATCTGGTGGGGGTCTGTGGTCTATTTTGCTATTTTGTGTCAGTTCAGGGCTTTGAGGACCACTTATATTAGACCAAAATGATACAAATATCATGTATGTGATGTGATTTTGCTTCTGTCTGCCAACAGCTCTGTACACCATTCACAAGAAGAGGGTTTCTGGAGCAAAAATGCTGGAATCTCAAAACTTACAAAGTCCCAAATCCAAGTAAGTCTATATAACACGTAAAACATTTTCACTGGAAAACAAGTAGTGATATACTGCTGCATGACATCGTGGTGGTGTCCCACTCTGTTTACTGTTATGAGGAGCAGACTGAAAACGGTGCAGCACTGTTCTCTAAATCTCTCATGTCTCTTGCAGTCGCTCCACCATATTTGTGCGGCTCCACACAAACAACCACGACAGCCTGAGCTACAGGCCCGGCGACCATCTGGGCATCTTCCCTGGCAACCACGAGGACCTGGTTACCGCTCTCATAGATAAACTGGAGGATGCTCCGCCTGTGAATCAGATTGTCAAAGTGGAGTTCCTGGAGGAGAGGAACACTGCCCTAGGTAGGTGATGATATTAGCAACGTCATGCTACTCCTCGTGCTTCTGTGGGCGTGAAAACGGGGTGGTGCTGCGCTTTTAAAAAAAATCTGGGCTGGATGTCAAATTCAAAACATGAATAAGAGACGGCCTCTGAGGCCTCATCAGACACCATGAAGTCACACTTTAGCGAGGTATGTGTGCCCAGAAATCTTTCAGTGAAGCTGCATATTGGCAAATAGTTGTGGTGACACTAGGTGATTTAACTGTGATTTTCACTGTGACTGTTAAGCAATGTGTTTCTTAAACACAGAATGTGTGCTTCAAAATTTCCCTTTACAAATAAAGCAATTCTTGGTACGAGCTTCTTAAACCTGTTACCCTGTGTTGCTAACGGCTACCACACTAGACTAGACAGAGTGAATGGTTTATAACATACTATAACATAGCGATTAGCAATTATAATGAATCACATTAACCACCCATAAACTCATGGACTCATGTGTATTGATAACCGGGGGGATAGCTTAGTCTTGTATAGGAGGATACTATACATAACTGAGGATGTGCAGCAGTTGTTGACAAATGCATTAATAAACATTTTAAATGTCTTATATCTGCTTACAGCTACATTAGACTGTGTTACAGCATAATCTAAACCGTTCAGTGAGTGTTTATATCCTGCTTAATGTATCTCAACAGTCTTCCTGGTTGAATCAAGGATACATTTAAAAAAAAAATAACACCAGAGGCAACAGCTCTAATGTCAGTGCTTCTAGCTTTTTCTTTTTCTTTTTTTCTTACAGCACACTGTTGTTGTTTTCTTTTTGATTTGTCAGTCAGCAGTGAATTTCTGCCTCCCCTCATCGTGATTCACAAAAGTGATTTGCAAGCGCTGTTTACGTGTCAGTGTCACGTTTCACAAATGGCTGCTTCTCCCCAAAATAACAAATGCATTTGTGTGGTCTACCAGGCTCTCACGAGCTCATGTAGGCAAGCGTAGCGTTTGTTAGGATTAGTTTGAATTAAACAGGAGAGGAAATGATGTCATGCTTTAAACACAAGCAACGTGAGGAAACATTTTCATGAATTTGACATCACCTGAGATGTGCTGCACGTAGCACAGTCACTCGGAAACACTTGTGATGCATCTGTGCTACTTGTAGTGCACCTCTATATTTAGTTGTGTTGTATATATTTGCAGCTTGTTTGTTGTGTGTGTGTTGTCAAAATGATGAAGAGGTTTTCCTGATGAGTGGTTTGCTTGTTGCATGTGTTCCCTTTAGTGGCCGTGAGCCCTCTGGGCCACCGTATAGTGCCCTGTCACCTCCTGAGAAAAAACATCTGTCCTCTGTAGCAGCAAACGCTGCACTGTTGCTACTGCTGAGTTTTATCAGTGCATTCTTCTCTGTAAACAAGCTGCTTAAACAAAGAAGCTAAAATGTTTTTGTGAAATTTGAATTAATGCAGATTTAACCCTCCGCTGCAGGTGTAATCAGCAACTGGACCAATGAGACTCGTATCCCTCCCTGCACCATCTACCAGGCCTTCCAGTACTTCCTGGACATCACCACCCCACCGAGCCCTGTGCTGCTGCAGCAGTTCGCTGCTCTGGCTACCAATGACAAACAGAAGAAGAAACTAGAGATCCTCAGTCGGGTAAATTCACTTAGACTTCAGCATTATCGTTAACACTGACCTTTAAAGTTATTGAGCTGCTGCTGCTGCGCCGAGCGCTTAGCTCAGTTCGTGACCAGACGCATGAGGGATTTGCAGTACATGTGCGTAGGCTTTATCCAAAAATATACTCTCTCTTTTTTTTCCCATTTGTATGCAGACATTTTCCTTCAGGACACTTTCTGTTTAAAAAAAAAAAAGTCGCCATGTGTTTAAGGCACAACAGTAACCAACACATTCAACATGTTTGGTATCAAAACACGGGAGACAGTTTCTGTATCTGAAAGCCGATTTGATGCACTTTGCACCGATGGAAATACATACAGTAGGAGTGAGCTGGCGCCAATTAAAGCCGTTGATCACTCTTACCCAGAGCCATTCCCCCTTGCAGTGCCTCCCACAATTCACTCTCCATTTTTGTCAATGTGTGGAAAAAGGCTGGCTGAGGCCAAGCAGTGACTCATGTGCTCATACGTTGAATCATTGTCACCAAAGCAAGAGGAGGAGAAGGAATGAAGTCTCAATCCAGGAGGAGAGAGACAGTATGGTGAAATCAGTGCTGCAGATCAGTTTTATTTTTGTACATGCTGCATCTTCTCGAGCTCATGAAGCAGAGAGTCTGTGACTTTTCTGCAAATTCTCACGATGGGAATTAGGGAACAGCCAATTATTGTGATTTTATGAAACAAATTTAACAAGATCTCTCAAAGTAACTAATTATATCACTGTCTGAAGAGTCCCATCTGTTTATCAAGGTTAAAGGGCTTCTCTGGATAAGATTTTATTTCTAATTGAAAGGTTCTTCAGACAGTGCTTCAGGCACAGTATGAGGATGACACCGTGCTTCATAATGTGCACTGTGTCGCTCATTAGCAACTTGAGAACAAAGCAAAACACATAGTTTGGTTTTTTTTTTTTTTTTTTTTTGGAGCCTGGTGGCAGTTCTCTAAATCCTTCCCATCCAAATGTCAGTGATGACACACAAACAGTTGGGCAGTGAATGGAGAATGTCTCTTTTTTGTGGCTGCCTCCTGCTCTCCAGTCAGAAATGTTTACAGATCTAAAAGAGGAAGCCGTCCTCCTCTCGTCCTGTTGTTATGGTTATTACTTTGGTTTCTCAATTAAGATTCAATGACTTACCCCACATCCTGTTATAAGTGTCCTCCTCTTTCTTTAATGTCTCAGGGCCTGCAGGAGTATGAGGAGTGGAAGTGGTACAACAACCCAACACTGGTGGAGGTGCTGGAAGAGTTCCCCTCCATCCAGATGCCCTCCACCCTGCTGCTCACCCAGCTGCCCCTCCTGCAGCCTCGCTACTACTCCATCAGCTCCTCTCCGGAGCTGCACCCAGGAGAGATCCACCTCACCGTCGCCGTGGTCTCTTACCGTGCCCGAGGTAAGGACCTACTACTCATCTGGGGGCTCTTAGATTATTTCAACACCTGCACTCGCTCACCGAGCTGAGCTTTAGATATTAACGTCCCTCCGAGGACCTCGAGACTGTGTAGGTGGAGTGGCAGGTGCTTTTCTGCTGACGGGATGATGAACCTGAATGCTCCCATTAGGCTTTTCAGAGTCTGAAATTGTTTTCTCTTTATCGCTGACATTTCATATGGCCATGTTCTTGACATTTCAGTAAAGCTGCTAAATAAACTCAGTCAGCCCCTGTGGTTTCCAAACAGTATCTAAAAGCAAGATATCACTCAACATAGTGCATTTCCTGTGTATATACATACATATATATACACTTTACTTTTGTTGAGTTTATGTCGTGGATAAAATACTGCTGCTGCTGTTTTCAAGGTTACTGCAAAGACTTGAGAAGTCAAATGACTCAGCCTCTGTGCAAACCCTGTGATGGCTCAAAGAAAATTGATTGGAAGTTATCTTTGTAAGCCAGTTTCCTTTACAGGGCGGCTGCTGGACCACGAGTGTAATTACAAGGAGCGTAGATTTAGAAACACCTCGGGAAGATTCAGTATCTCTAAACAGATTCTATTTGGAGATATGGACACAAACATAAAATGAGAGAAAACAGGGCAGGTATTCCCGCCTGCATGACAGTATATTATATGGTATATATATATATAAATATGTATATATATAGAGAAAGATATAGATAGAGATAGAGATAGATAGATATAGATATACTGCATCACTCATCCAGGTCTCAATTTTGTTATTAATATACATAATATACAAGGCTCTTATATTTTCACTTAGCATCCATTATCTCCGCCATGCAGACGATACCAGAAGCTGCTCACTATGATTTTCTCACATCGTTTAATGTATACTTGTGCAAACACTATGATTGTGCGAGCAGTATGTGAATTACTGTAATTTTCCTTTAGAGAGAGAGGGAGGAAGAGACAGAGAGAGAGAGAGAGAGAGAGAGAGAGATGGCTCTAGCCTTGGGAAACATGTTAGGGACGCACACACACACTTCTTCTGTTAGTTTGTGCACTTAAAGAGAGTGGGAGGCAGAGGGGAGGGGAAAAAGGTGAAGTGTTTGTTTAGTAATCATCCCTTTCAGATGGAGAGGGACCTATCCACCATGGAGTGTGTTCATCGTGGCTCAACAGGATAGAGAAGGGGGAGATGGTGCCGTGTTTTGTCCGCAGGTAAATATCACGAATGCTTTTTTTTTTTTTTTTTTCAAGGAATTTTGCAGAATGTCAGTTGAATGTCAGCGCTGTGGCACGTTAAAGGAAAAGTTTGACATTTTGGGGGAATAATCTAATTTGCTTTCCTGCGGGGGAAACAGACAAGAAGCTGGAAGAAGCCATTGTCGTGTCTGTGCCTGCTGAGCGCAGAGCTAGCCACCTGGAGTCAGCTAACTTAGCTTAGCATTCAGACTGTAAAACAGAGAAACAGCTGCTCATGTCTCTGTCCTGAGGAAAACAAAAACCTGCCAAACAGCACTGATATAACTAACTAATTAAGACATTGTTTAAGTAGAATTGTAGTTTGACCTTCACTGGTTGCCAGGCAACTGGTCCCAAGAAATAGTCCGACACACGTTTTCACACTAAATAAAGGAGACACCTTTATGAGGTGTAGAGGTGCTGGCTGTTTCCCACTGTTTACAGTCTTCTTACTAAGATAAGCTCAGAAGCGGCTAACAGAGGAATCAGATTTAACATCCAGACATGAAAGTGGTTGATGGACTGACCAGTAAATGCACTTCACATTCACCCATTCACTCAATCACATTCATGCAGACACTGATGATGTACATTGGGAGTAAATCAGGGTTCAGTATTTTGCCCAAGGACACTACGACATGCAGAGAACCACAGACTTCCTGATTAGAGGATGACACAATCTTACTTCCTGAGCCGCAGCCCACCCACTCACAGTCGATCACTCCTCTGATCTAAGTCTTTACCAGAATGTCAGTAAGTGTGTTTCCCAAGCTGTGAGACTTCAGATTAATTCCACATGCTATGTGATAACTTTTAGCATATTTTAGTACATGAATTCATTTATTTCTGTCTTTTTATTTTTTTGACCTGTGTTATTTCTTTTGTGCTGATTTCAGTGCTCCGTCATTCCAACTTCCCAAAGACAACCAAGCACCTTGTATCCTGGTGGGTCCAGGAACAGGCATCGCCCCGTTCAGAAGCTTCTGGCAACAGAGATTATACAACTTTGAACACAAAGGTTGGTTCTTCTCCCTCTTTCTCAGGAGATGTGTATTTATTTCCACCTTAACCTAGAGGATGGAGTGGATTTTTAACTGCTGTACATGAACCAAGGCTGGATCTTCAATTTGATTGCTGATTATGTGAATATCCTGGACAAGCTCATTCATTTAGTCCTCTAATTAAAATCCTGTCACATGCACCTCTGAGTAATGAAACGAAATTAGATCAAATCTCTGTCAGAGGTTTAGATAATACACAGAAGAGAAGGCAGACACATCTCCATGTAGAACAACACAGTAACTCCTGCCTTTGTCACCTTTTCAGGGATCGAATCGTGCCCCATGATCCTGGTGTTTGGTTGTCGGCAGTCTGAGATGGACCACATCTACAAGGAGGAGACCATCCAGGCCAAGAACAAAGGAGCGTTCAAGGAGCTCTACACGGCCTATTCCAGAGAACCCGGCAAACCAAAGGTGCAAAGCGCCAACTTGTCC
>OMNW01014598.1:8197-24005 GCA_900303245.1 Selene dorsalis
CTCTCTGTCTTCCTCTCCTTCTTCCCTCGCTCTCTTTATACTCCCTTAGTCCCTTAATCCCTCCATCCCTTGCTCCCTCAGCCCGTCACTCCTTCCCTGCATCATTTCTCGTCTGTCTCTCTCTCTCTCTCTCTCGCTCCATTCCCTCATCCCTTCATCAGTTTCCCTTCCTTCCCACACCTTTCCAGTCAATGGATTCCTCCTTTCACTGTTTTGCTAACTTCATCCTCTCTCGCTCTCCCAAAAAAAGAGAGAGCTCTTTTTTACTCCTCAATTCTTTTTTCTACCTTCTCTCTCTCTCTCTCTTTCTTTCTTTCTTTCTTTCTTTCTTTCTTTCTTTCTTTCTTTCTTTCTTTCTTTCTTTCTTTCTCTCTCTCTCTTCCTCTCTTCTCTCTCTCTCTCTTCTCTCTCTCTCTCTCTTCTCTCTTGTGTTTTCTTTTTTTTCTCTCCCAAAGGCAACTCAGCCAATCAAGCTATTAAATTGAATTTCTCTTTCTGCTTTCTACATGAAATAGAAAAAGTGCTCTGATATTCACAAAGAGAGAGAAACAGAAGGAATGTGCAGTATGAATGTGTCTGAGTCTTTTGGGGAAAGATGGAGATAAAAAGAAGAGAGAAAATGTTTGTGTAAATGTGGAAATAATTAGCATTGATCCATACTGTACTTCTTTTCCTCCTTGTCACTGCTCTTATAAATAAACTTTACATGTGATTGTTTTTGTTTGCTTTTTCGTTGGCATTTATGTTTTTTTTTTCCAAGATTTCACTAATGTGCTGTTTAATCTGGACTAGTACCAAGGCTGCAGACTCTTAGTAAAACAGAGGGAACTGGGAGTTTTTACAGCAACATCTCAAGGATAATTTGATCTAATTTGTAATTCCAGGCAGCAAGGCTGGTTCCTGTGTGTTTTATCACAACTCCTGTAATTAAACTGTGGGATACTGTAAACCTGCTTCACTGAGGCATACATGTAACTTATTCTTTATCTTTCCCTGTCTCTCTCTCTCACACACACACCTGCTTACATTTCTGATTCACTCACTGTGTAAACTGGATTTGAACATTTTTAAGGAGCATCTGTCTTCTGAGGCACATTGTTTTAATGTGATATTAAGTCTGTTGTTGCAGAGGGACAAATTTTGTTTAGGTAATTTCTGAAACCACTTGTCACAGGTGTGTGTGCGTAAAATTTTACATAGTTTGCTTCATGACATATATAAAACCTTCAAAATGATGGAACTTCTATATTATTTGCTTTCTGAAAACAAACCAAAGTGCTCTCTGAAGTTGTCTTAAACTCTAACAGTTAAACCCTGTTCTGTACAGTACTAGTAGAAACTGCAGCAGGTATAATCAGCAAACGGCAGGAGTTACCTCACGCTGCACATTTACTGTAGTTGTAAAATGTTATTAGTAAGGTTGACCTCACAGGACTGCGTGATTTGCGGCAGTAGATGTTTGGCATGTGCCTAGGTTTGAATCAGCATGCTCATGAAAGCTACTACGACTTTATTACTTGAAAGCAAACAAATAATTGAACACTGTAAGCACAACAAAAGTGTTTTTTGATTGTGATTCGTTGATGGGTATCTTGGTATGATGACTGCTTGATCCATTTTATATTCAACGATAGATTAGACACAAGTACAGTGTTTAATTTTCTGCGATGTTTCTTAAAGTATTTTTGTCCACTTTTCTTCTTGTATTTGACATTGGAGAGCTGACAGGAAATGAGCATTGAGAAATGTGAATGAAATTCAACAAAAGTGGGGCTCAAACCTTTGGTATTGCCTTTATGATGTTGGCATCTAAACTACCACAGTGCACTGATTTGTTGGCCGCTGGCTACAGTGAGATCAGACCTTCAGAAAGCCAGTGAAACTTGAATTGTATGGATTGTGAGTTGGCTTCAATGGTCAGTTTGTTTGTGAACACAACTGTATTGGCTCATGGAGCCGATTTATGCTCTTCTAGTAGTAGAAAGGTAAAAGTAAACAATAGACTTCTGATCCCTTAAGGGACTTTTGACTTTGGTTTAGTCTCTCAGTCCCACCCTCCCTTGCTTCTCACATATAGTACTACACGATTTGTCTGCTTTTTCTGAAACACCACATATCAGAAAGTGCACAGACTATAAAGCTGATGGGATGAGGGTCTCAGTGACTGTGTGTCACATGTGGGCTTGGTCGAATGTATCAAGGTCTTTAAATGCACCATATTATTAAAGCTACATTGCAGGGCTCTTGGACGTAAATTAGTGTTATGTTAAAGTCACTGGTCAAGTTCAATTCTGACTTAAGTACATGTAGTGCAGTATACTGGAGTTTTGTGTCAATGGTGATGGTCCGTGGTGCACTGGTTAGCTGTTAGTGGATGGTTTAGAAAAGCAAGAGGGGACCAGCTATTGCAATGGAGATGGATTAGGTTATAGCAACTAGGAGTATGGTGTAAAAACTTTTAAAATTTTATGATGAAAGAAGTTTGAGAGCGTTAAAAGAAGAGAAGGGACTTTGGACATGAATGCTGCTCTTGGACAGATTTGTATTTAGAGTAGACGAAGCAGCTGTTATACGTACTCTACTTAAATAATGGATTATTGTTTTGAAACTGTGGAAATTTGTATTCTTGTGACTAATTCTGAACATGTGGGACATCTGGGACATCCCTGGGCCAGTCGTATTATGTAACATTAGTGCGCTTGCTAGCGTCATACCTCATTATGAGAGCACAGGTGACTGTTGGATGTCTCTGATTGTTGAAATAACCCTGGGATGTGAGCTGATAACCAGTGTGGACTCTTTTCTGCTGAGTCGCTCTTTCAGGTCCAAGCTGAGTTAGTGTATCTCCCATCCTGCCCTGGACTTTCCTAGCTTTTGGAAAAGTTTGTATTTGTAGAATATTTGTAGAGATAATGTATCTATGTAATCCGAAGACTCCATCAGTCACTGTTCTTTTCCCCTCGGCCGTCATTTGCACTTGGACTTTAGTTTGAAGACAATGCTCCTGGGAGCAGGGGAAAGGTGACAAGCTCACATGTAGGCATCTGTCATGTCGCTGGTGTTAAATTCCTCTTGCTGCCAGAAGGGGGAGACAGAAGCTCTGCACTGCAGATTAAAGTAGCTAAGTTTTTCTGATGTGTGCGTGGTGGTGGTGGCTGCATTGCACCACTGTGTTTTGCATATTTGCATGCACACTCGGGTGCGTTCCTCCCCTGCCCTTGCCTTAGGTAGTGTACACACATGCGTGCGTGCGCGAGAGTGATGGATGGGTTAGGTGAGCAGGTTAATCTCTTGCTAATGTAGATGAATTGTACACGGCCCATGTTACACAAAAAGTGCAAACAAAAAGCCTCCCCACACACGGGTGAATTATTCCAGTAGCAAAAAGCATTAAACATCCCCCCCACCCCCACCCCCCACACACACAGCCATACTTACTGCTGAAAAATTGTCACTGTACCATGCAGAGAGCATGGAGCAATGCAGGGTGAAGGGTACTGGACAGTCAGCAGGGCAATGCTGTACTTTGTGTGTGTGTGTGTGTGAACAAAAGAGATAGTAAAGCTTTCTGCTGCAAAGGACCTCTTTTATAAACTTCTTCTGATATGAAAACACCAAAGTGCACACATTAATGCGCACAGTGACTCATAGCCACTAGTGTCTTCTGTCAAAGTGCACCCTCACTATGGTCTGGGAACTGTCAGCGGTCATCTGTGTGAGTGTGTGTGCCAGTGTGTCATGGGCCACAGATTTAATTTGGACCCAGCTCCTCTGGGTTTGATGGACAGGCAACAGTCGGTCTTTGAAGTTGCTCTGCTTGGCTGCACAGAACCGCTACCAAACAGGCGTCCTGCCACCTGTTGATGTCTCCCACAGAAAACCTGATCAACACCACTGCTGCGAGCTGCGTTCGCAATGCCAGGTGCTGCTGGCCTCGAGCCAATCACTGCAGCCAAACCCACGACCCTCACGTTACTCATCTCTGTGTTTGCAGTTAGTCATCTTCACAGGCCAACTCAAAGTCACCAGAGCGAATAGTGCTAAATTGATAGAGGTTAAATAGGGAAAAGATTTTTTACAAGTAATAAAACCTGAATTTATGCTGCTTTCATTTAATTTCTGATGTTCACACAGTGGCAGATGTTAAAGTGGTGAACAAGAAGTATATATCACCAGTTTTACTCTTGAATGATTCACTTTTCATAGTTTTTGAAAGTGTCTTTAAAGTTTGAAAGTTTAGGTTTTAAATGAATTTATTAATGTATGGTGTCTATTACTCCGCACCACTTGGGTTTTCCTTCTGTGCGTCCCACATATATCTCAGTTTAAATCAGTCAGTGTCTTCAAATTTGGCATGAACGCTCAAAAATGAACTTTCCTCACGGCTTTGACAAACTTTTACTGAAATGTCTAACAGGATAAAATCATAGGTGTTGGTGTTTTATATCCAAAAGGTCGATGGGCAGCTTCACAGTCATTATGTGATGCAGGAACTCAGGAATAGAATATCCCTAATTGTTTAATAGACATTATAGTATTTTCTTTTGCACTTTTATGGGCGATGTAGCCTAAGGTGTGTTAACGTTAATGTGGGAGCTGATTTACAGCTTGTTGTTTATATACCTGCTGTTCTGCGTAATTTCTGTGCATGAGCTGTCTGTTGTCAGTGAATACAGATTGTTGCGAAGCATTCCCTCCTTGTGACTTTATTTATGACGGGAAAAATATGAATGACATCACGAGCGACTAGTCAACGTCGACTTGACTTTCATCACATTAGAGTCAACTTTAAAAAATCTGAAGTTTTGCAACCGTTAGTAGGTAGAAGGGCACTCATTGCTAATCTGTGTGCGGGAAGGAAAAAGACTCTGGTATATAAAAAAAAAGTCTTTCGTTTTAATTGAACGTGGGATTAATGTTCTTTAGCTCTTTCTCTGTCACTTTATTAAAAAAAATTATTTCATGCCAAATTTTACTTTGTGTCTTAGTGCTCAGTGTTGTCAGCAAGTACATAATCCCATTTCACACATCCTACAATGCACTTAAATCACAGCAGGGCCAAATGGGGGCTTTGAGCTTGAGTGTTGGATCCGTTTGTGCCAAGAAAGTCGATACTCTGGGGGCAAATCTGACTGAATTTTCACCCACTTTACCTTGGTGGTGATTTTGTATTACACCATAGCTCATTAATGATCCAAATACTTTTTACACTTTTCATATTTGAATAGCAAGGTATTCTTTTGTCTCAAGTAAAAGTAACCATGTTTTAAAGGGGACATATTATCGAAATATCACTTTCTGAAGGCTCTCTAACATATATTTGGGTGTTTGTCTTGCCTTCTGGCCCCAAAATGTGAGAACTGACAAAATAATCTGTAATTTGCTCCTTAGAATGAAATCCATTTGGATTTTCAAACTGTTCCCTTGGTTGTCTGACAATGATGTCATTAGTTTTTGAATTTGCATAATACCACCCCTACCTATGAGTACTGGTACCAGTAGAAGGGGTGGGGCGGGGCTAGCAGCAGTTCATTTGCATTTAAAGGGACAGGGCACTGAAACCAGCCGTTCTGAACAGGGCTGTTCTGAGCGGATGAAAAGAGCTGTGATGTTTGATCCTTGGGGTACTTTGACCGAAGCATGTCACAGACATGTCTTTAAGACACCTGGGAACTATTTTAATTTGTGGAAAAGAGGTATAATATGTCTCCTTTAAAGAGCACTGCTGCACACTTAAATGCCAACGCAAAGGTGAACATGTGTTTGAACTTATGTAAATTAACTTCTGAAATGTTGAAGCCAATGCTTGAAATTCACATCGTTCAGAAAGTTTTCAGGAATTTGACAAATACAAGACAAATATCTGCGCTGTATCATGCACATATGAACTCACACACACACCACCACCACCATCACCCATCTGGTACTGAAAGACACAGTCATATAAAGGGACAGGGTGAGACAACGATGACTAATAAGCTTCCATTGGTCCTGCTCCGTTTCTCATTCTTTTCATTTCACTGTCAACTGTTTATTCTGCGTTTTTCTCTCTTTTTCTGCTTTCATTTCTTTCTCTCCTTTAAATGCTTTTTTTTCCTCTGAGGTCATCCCTGGATGTTCTTCTGCTTAGTTTAAGGCTCAGACTGTAATAATTTAAAATCAAAACATTGAATAATACTTATCCATAATGGTTTGCTTGTGGAAAACTGAGGAGGAAATAGAAAAGCAATGTTGCACCTGTTACTGACGTCATTAAGTTTTAAGGGTGAAAAAGGCTTGACTAGAAAAAGGCTAGATAAGTTTCAGCTTATGACAGTTCGTATTACTACCATCATTTTTCTTTTCAGTACACATGAGTTCTTGACTAAGGCATCATAAAAAGCATATAACCTGCTCCCTTCACCTTTGCCTTAGGCTGGACCACTGCACAGTGCACAGTCCTCTTTATTCTCATGTCTTTGGGGTTTTACCAGGAGTCTGTAGAAGCTCCAGAGTGGTGGTTGGGTCATGTGAGAGAGCAGCAGCACCTTCATTTTAGTGCCATCCCGACTGTTTCCTTCAGGACAGAATTTAATATTCTCCTCTGACTCATCAGACTATCTATAGAAGTGCACAGCCCACCTGAAAGACTTGCTCACCCCAAAACTTCCAAACTCGGCAACCTCAGTTTTGTCGACCTTCTGACCCTTTGTACCTCCAGCACTAAGCTGCCTGCGGCTCAGTTGCCCCCCAACCTTGCAATGCATCTCCACCAAACTACTATCTCCCAAAACTTTTTTTTTTCTTTTATCGTTTTATGCTTTAGTACTTACTGATTCTAATTCTATTACTTTTATATTTCACTCTATAATAAAACTGATTTTCCTTGCTGCTTCCCACTGTGCTGTTTACAATGTTTTAAAAGTGCAGCACTTTGGGATTTTGCTCTTAATGAAAAGTACAATATTGATACTTTTAAATTCTTAACAGTTTAATGCTTTGTCTAATTCATTGAAGTAGTCACTCTTTTTGTTACCCCAGATATTAGAACAATAAAATTGTTGTCTTCTTCACTTCTGTATCTTTTGCTGCAAGTTTCTTCAGTTTCAGCACTGTGCTTGATGTATTTTGTTGATTTCTTGCAGACTAACATTTTTATTTTTTTTTAACATGGAAAATAAAAAAGCTTTTTAATTAAACTAACTTTAATATTTTTTAGGCTTCACAAAAAGTGTCTAGCTGGTTAGCATAATCATGTTTTCTGCAAGTTGTTAGCAGTTCCACGGTTTCCCCTCTAAAAACCCAGATTTTTCTCTTTTTCTGGTTCCTACATAAGGAAATTCAGCAACAGTAAGATGGTGCACTATTTCATCAGTATTAACAATTTAATAATATCATGTCTAGTAATTTATAAGTTATATATATAAGGCAAATTTTCTCTCTTTCTCATAAATCTAATGCTTCATCTTTTTAATTAAGTATCATTTTGAATACAGGACTTTCATGTGTAATGGACTGATAGATGACTGATCCATACAAAAGTGCTGTCTCAGTTGATGTTTTTAGTTTGTTGTAATTTCTGTGTTTTTTAGATTTTTTTTTCAGACAAATTTATACACCGAGCTCCAACACATACAGACAATGATCTGCCTTTGATGTGTTGAGGCCAGCAACACTTGGTTATCTGGAAAGAACAGGCTTTTCACACCAAGAGACAGAGGCTTTTAGAAAGAAAGTGGTTTCAGATCAGTCCAGCTGCACCAATCACTGATTTATATAAACCCATTGTTGAAGATGAAGACACTTTTTCTCAAAATGAAGACTGCATGAAGAAGACTTTTCACTGCACATCTGTTGCCAAACAACAAATATTTACAGCAGCCTACCTCAAGCCAAAATTAATCAAATGTGTTTTGCACAATCTGCTAAAACGCCTTTATACTCTCCACTTGGCACGTTGTGCAACATTCTGGATAATTCTTCTTATTTTTTTGTCCCCAAGCTCATTTAAAAATGTTGATCAGTCTTCTGTTGATACTGATGCTTAATAACTTCCCCACACTGCTGCTCACTCATCAACCTCAGCAATCATTCAGGTTTAGTTGTCTCCACTCTTATAAAAAACACATGCTATAAACTGGTGACACCAGATTTTGTGAGGAAAAACAAAAAAGCTTAAGCGAACTCAGTAGGATAATGTGGGTGTAGCAGCGTTTAGCTATTTATAAGTATCCCATTAAAGCTACTGAAAGCACACACTGGCTCTGTTCTCACTGCGTTCATCTTCATGACCATGTACACATGATATTGAAAAGTCAAGTCTTGCTTGCTTTTCTTTAATTGAAATTTGGGTAATTTCAAATGGTACTTATGCTTTATTGAGAGCTGTCTGTTCTGCTAAGGATTTAGCCCATTTTCTAAGGTTTTATTTGGAAAATAGAGAAGCTTTTAAAAGTGAAATGTTAAACGGTTGGCAAATGTGCTTTTGTGATAATCTCTGTTATTACTCAAATATACTGGATTGCTGATGGCCTTGATACAATCTGTTTTGGTCTGCAAATAATCAAGTATGAATTATTATCTCCATCCTGCCATTCTCCATCAACCTCCATCTGTGATTAATGGCCTGTTGTACAGTATGAACTTAACCGGCAGCTTGAAAATCAGCACTTTGAATAAGAGAGTCATGGTTCCGGTGGTGGACAAATCATTGTCTAAAGCAGCAGGAGGCGTGCTGCAAGGGCGACTAACTGGGTTGATAAAGAGCATGCTGGTTAATGACTGGCTGGAGTATCAGGAGGGAAAAACGAGAGTTTTACACTCATTAAGCTAATGTGGGGAAAAACAACTCGCTCTCTACAGTTAAACTAAAAAACACTAACCTTAACAAATACACTAATTAAATCCCGACTGGATTCACTTGAGATTCACCTTGAGTCCCAGATGTTTTTAGACAGGATACTAACACAGATGGGTAAGGTTCGAGACAGATGGCAGTTGTGGTTAGTTAGAAAAATCAACACAGCCTTTATCAGGATTCAGCCGCCATCTTTTCTTAAGTCTAATCAAGTACTTTGAATTGCCTAAACGTTGCCTTATGTCCTCCAAATTATGTGACAAAATGCATCATAAATGTAAGGGTTGTGTGACCATCATATTTCAAAACATGTAATAATGTTGGAGGACGTATTAGAAGCCACAGAAAAAAAGCACTGTGGAAGCTGATCTTTCATTAAAGTCTGTATTTGCCAGACTAACCAGAATAAGATAAATCTGAATTTTGTATAGGAATCAGGAATTTATAAGCACGTGTTTAGCGTAATCTTCCTCATTACACAGTCACTTCCCTGCAGTCTTCCAGTCTCTCTCTCCCTCCTCCTCCTCTCATTAGCTGTTGTAACTATTCTATTTTATTTAATTTTATTACTATTCAAGGTAGACAGTCTTCTCAAATTACATTTCTGTTTGAATGCAGTACAAAGAATGAATGAATAAAGAATTGATGTTGAATACTCATGAGGTAGATGATGGGAGGAGGGAGAGGAAATCGAGAGAGTATGACTGAGAAAATGGGAAAGAGAGAGGATTAGCACGAGTGTCTGTGTTTTCCATTTCAAAGTACCAACTCCACGATTGGGACGACATTTGACTTTGATAATGTCAGCTCACACATGCAGCTGGGAACTTAAAAAAAAGATTTGGTCGAGTTTATTTATCTGTGCAGCTGACAGGAGGGAGCAGTCGTCTCACACATACCCAACAAAACACAAAACAAGTTGTTCAGTTAACCTTACTATGCTCAGTGTCTCCCCTTCTCCTCTGACTGTTCTCTTTTTGTCTTTGGTAATTCTGTAATTATCAAACTGAAGTGGAGATGAAACAAGTGATGAGGGAGTAAAGAGAATGATAAAAATAGAGAAAAATTGGTTTACAATAGAGACTGAAAGAGTGTAAGAGAGACATATGAAGTACTATGTTTTTTTCTGCACATAGTTAACTTCAGTAGAGTGTGAGAAAGAGACATGGGGTGAAAGAGGATTCCTGTAGCAAATGAGGAACAGTCAGGCTACATAACTCCAGAATAAAACCACTCTGTCTCCTATAGTCATGAATTACTAACAACTTTTTGAATAATTAATATCAGTGAATATCCATTTCTTTTGATCAATTGAGAACAATCACATTTCGAGTCACCATTTTACTCATTTTGCCACCGTTTGTCAGTGTATTGTCTCTCTCCATTTCTCTCTTCTGTCATTTTGTCTCTGTTCCCACACACTCGTTCTCTATTTAACCTGGCAGCTCAGCTCAATTTAGATGAATTTGGTTGTATTCGTTTGTTTCAAACATGCTTTCTTTGCCCAGGTATAAAAAGAGAATCTGATCTTACCTATAATTTTCTTAAATAAATGTATGCTCTATATCTAGATGGGGAAAGCTGAGTCATAGGTGTCACAATGAAATAATTTATTAGATGTTTTAAAGAGGAGTATTTTCAGCAGTGAGGTTAGCAGAGATTCTGGTTAAACAAGTTTTGATATTATGTTATCTGCTCTTAACAGAGAGATTCTGGACTTTTATAATTTTTTATTTTTAAGTTTTTGCTGCATTTTTCAGTGTCACAAATATAATATAATTTCTTTAGCTGGCCGCAAATCGACAGATCCTCAAAGACACAGTCATTGTCATTTTTTTTTAAAACCATATTATATAAACATAAATTTCTATGCTGATGTAATGCTGTTTAAACGGATAGGATCTTATACTTTGCTTCATCCGACATGAGGAGATGTCTGATTAGTCAATAATACATTTTGTACACAAGTATCAACACAAGCTCATCATTTTGTGTGTTGCCACCTGCTGATAATGTAATCAAGGTGAGATGATGTAAGACGGGCACAGCGGCACCACCTGCCGTGATTTGCTGTGTACCATATGTGATTTCTCCCCCTTACCTCCATCTCAAGGTTTTGGCAGTCATAACAAGTGTTTGTTGATAGTGTCAGCCAACACAAATGATGCCACCGCAGCACAAATGTCTTTCATTGTTTATCGGATATTTTGACTTGTCACGGTAGGAAAGGCACAGAGGTGTAAATATTACAATGTGTGATAGCTGGGTTTCCTTCATGCTCCTGCTATTGTTTGTGCTGGCTCACTGTCACAGTGTCACACTGTCATGCCTTACTGGGACACTTAAACAGAGCTGAGCCGTTGTTGATGTTATTAGTAACACTTCCTACAATGACAAGTCAAAATGTCTGCTGTGGAAAAGGCCCATTGTCAAAATCACAGTGAGCCAGTGTGCTGTAGGTCTCCTCCACAGGACACTCTGTGACATTTATCACTTGTCACATGTCACATGTCACTTGAGGATCCTGATTGTTCTTATCAACATGTTTTAAGAAAGTAAAAATATTTCAGCTGCTGGATTTTAGGATCATAAGATAGAAGTGACTTTACGTGTGCTGTCAGCTGGATGTGGCCTGGTAGACTGCCTGGACTGTAGTGAGCCTTGCTTAGCTTTGTTTTTAGCCTGGTGGTGAGCCTAACTGGTCTCTTTATGTTGAGTTTTGAAGCACTTTTTATGTTTACTTAAATTTATGCCTAGGTGAATAATTTCTGGACCAGTCCCCACTCATGTCCACTGGGGTGGGTCAGTTCACCTGCCAACCCCACTCACCTGGCTGTGGCAGTGATTATGGTGGTGCTTTCATTATCTTTTGTGAGAGATGTCAGCTTTGCCAGAAGCATGGTCTAACCCAAATAGAGCCAGCTCTCACATGTAAACAGCAAACCATATCTGCATGTCTACAACAGCTTCACTGGCCCTGTTTCTGGTCAAGCCATCTGCTCTGAAGTGACCGGTCATGGAGTGTTTTATGTCCCCTGGATCCAGAGCGATGCCACTAATTTAATCACTGCATATAACAAACTCGATATTGTAAACCCCCACTCCTGCTCATTTGTGTGTAAAATCTAAAGTTGGTAATGGTGTACCTGATTTCTTTCTCCCACTATCGGCAATTCTTGTACAGTATACACACAATATACCAACATTGATCTGGTATTTGTTGGCCTAGTGGAACTCCATCTGAACCCAACTCCATAAAGGCAGAATCTGCCTGCCAATTTAGTAATTCATTTTAAACTCACTATGAGTCACCCATTACTGTCTGTTATTTCATATCCTTTCCTAATTACTTCCCTTCACTTTGCTTTTATATCGCCCTCCCTAATCAAAAGGAAATTTTTTATTGTAGTCTCACTTTAGTCACTTATACTTCCAATCATCACTATGAGAGTTTCACTGACTGCATGTGTTGCTCTTACCCACAGCTTTGCAGTCTACATACGTCTGGCCCAATCCATCATTACGGTCACACTCTTGATCTAATTACCATATAGGGCTTTGGTCCAATAAACCTTGAGATTTTGAAGCTGCGTATGTTGTGACCGTGCTGCTGCTGTCGTTTTTCAGCATTTCTCCAATGCCTGCACCCTCTGACATGAGAGGCCCTCCGCACTTTGAACCAATTAAAACCCAAACGCTTGCAGCACCTATCAGGCTTCTCAGAAGATCGGCCCACTTGATCTGTCATGTTCTGTGGAGCAGCTGGCTGCTAAATTCTTGAGTTCATGTGCTGTCACTCTGGATGCTGCTTAAGTTTTCCAGAGCCTGTCCTGCTTAAAACAACACCACCACTGTGGGTAAATAACAGTGTCAGTGACAGTATTTCAAATACTCACAACCCCAGGCTACTTCTGTGGATAATTCACTCCTCATTCCCCCTACTGAGAAGTGTTGGTCCTTTTTTATTGATAAAGTTTCTGGCATTGTAGTTCAAATCACACCTCACTTTACTGAACCACCCACAGAGGTGCACTGGATACATAATACATTTTATTCTTTATCCAGATCTAATGATAATTAGTAATGGGATGAAACTTTTTTCTTCTCCTTGGTGTTACTCACAAAAACTGTAAAATAGGTCTGTCTTTTTTTCCCCTTGATCTTACAGTAGATAGTTTTTTATTTTCATTTTTCTTCAGAGGCTATTCCACCAGTTTTTAAATCAGTCACTTTTAAAATCATCAAACATTGACACCAATAACCTTAATATTTTTAGATACATGAGCATTTCTTGCCAAAATACTTAATTCTCAGATAATATCATTTATCAGTGAGCACTTTTGACTGCACTTTAGGCTGGTTTAAGTCTTTCCAGACTGAATCTAGTCAATATTGTTGCTAACCGTGCAGTTTTCACCTGTGGCATTTTGTGTGTGGTTCTATTCTGAGTCCTTTCCTCTTCTCCATATACATGTCATCAAAAGTTCAAATATGTCTTGCCTCTTTAATGCAGACAACACCCAAATTTATTAATTTGTCAAACCATCGGACCTCAGTAATTACACTCACTGTCTGCCTCCCTGATATGAGGTCATGGATGCATGCACCTTTATAATGGTAAAAAATGACAAAAGGGAAGTAATGGTGCTTGGACCCAGAGCACACAGGGATCATGTGAGCCAACTAGGTTCCAGCGGTGTGTGGTACACCCAGACGAGAAATCATACCAACCTGAATCTTAATAGGAATTTTAGTGAAATCACTAAATCTGCCATTGGTTAAATTGTGAATATTGCCAAGATCTGAGTATTTCTTTCATTCACTTATGCATGAACTCCCATCGACACTTTGGTTTCTCGTATTGATTACTATAATTCCTTGTTAACCAGGCTGCCCAAGAAATCCATCAACTGCCTCCAGCATGTCCAAAACACTGCAGCCTGGGAACTCACAAGGACTGAAAAATATGATCACATTTCTCAGATTCTTGCCTCAGTGCACTAGTTACCACAGGTGTTCAGAATTCATTTTGTAATTGTATTGCTTATTTTTAAATCGCTGAGCAGTCTGGCCCCTGCTACTTATATTATTGACCTGTTCACCCCGGACACTGTTCCCATTCTTAGGTCTGCACATCAGCTGTTGTGAGGGTGGTAGCCATTTCCCATAAGGGCTCCCCAGCTGTGGAGTAACCTCCCACTGAGATTTGGACAAGCTATCTCTGTGTCTTGTTTTTCAATTTCTGCAGCACTTAGTATTTTTGGTCTAGAGACCTAACCTGTAAACCTGTGTATATTACTGGTATGTATTTCATATCTATAGAATAACTTGATAATTTCTTTTAACACTACAAATGCCATGTCCTTCCCCCTCCTGATCCATTAGGTTGATGTCATCTCTTTGTTACCATTTAGTTCGGTTTAGCACACTGACTATTGTCTTTCCTATGTCCAATACTAATATAATAAAATTAGGTTTTTTATTTCTTTCCTATTCCAGATCAAACATCAAGTAACAAACTCGTTTAACGCAAATTGTGTCCTCCAGGTTACATACCTGTGTGTCATCTGCTCACCTTTACTTTGCAAGAATAAAAGAGCCATAAAATCTATCCCCTAAAAATGGCTCACTCTCCTTCGTCTGTATTTTCCCGAGGTACCAAATTTTGGTATGCCTTTGGTCGTCGTTATCCACAATTGAGCTTAACATCATTATCGAGCCAACAGGTGTGAACCAGAAAAAAATGTGCTTGTATCCCCGGAAAATCACACCGGGTGCTGCCACTGTGACCACAAATTCGACGTCCTTTTCACCACCACTGAAGCAGCTCAGGGATTTGTCTCGCAGCTTGAGGATTTATGTCCTGATGGCATAATAAAATAACGATAGGCTTGTTCTGCTCTTTCCAAGCTTCAGGAGAGACTGGCTTATGTTCACACGCTCTTGAACAAGATAAGATTGTTGGATAGCAGATGAAATAATGTGGTGCTGCAGTTGTCCTTCCACTGATATTCTACCTGTTTGTCCTCTCCATGGACACATGTTAAAAGGTCAGGGTAGCTCGCGTACAGCTGGAGGCAAACCTGTCTGTGCTGACAGGTGTTGACATATTGGTGAGTGGGACCACATTTGATTTTCTGATCCTGGTTTCCCTGATACATGTTGCAGTATGACAGAGATTGTTAAATCCACCCTTACCTCCGGCACAGACCGAACCAGCGCCTCGGGGAGTCTTCTTGACCTGGGTTTTTTGCCTCAAAGGCATTTATACAGCTTGGAAAAACTCACAGTTCCCTGTTTTCTGGCTGTAGCACATAACCTGACAAAAACGTTTAATTTTTACCCATTCATTATAGGTAAGATGTTGATTGATTAATAACAAATCTTGTAAAAAGTCTGTTTCGGCTATTTAAAACATTCAGATGGGGTGTATTGTAATTAAATGTGACACCAAGTGAAAACCTGTTAAAGCGCTACTGTTGGGCTTAACTGGTCCTGAGGTAAAACAAGGATGACATGTAAAATTAGGAAAATAAAATGGACTCATCTCTAAAAAGAAAAAAACACATTGGTATGCGTTGTTGTTGTTGTCACCAGCATACAGTAGCTGCATTGTGTTGTCTCTGATGGCCTCTGTAACACAGTAAATGACAGAAGTGATGAACAGTGATGAGGCTAATTGATAACAAAAGCTTCCCTGTAGAGAAATGACTAAGAGCATCATCCCTTACCTGTCAGCAGCACCCTGTAATTAGCTGTTGTATCTGAGTAGCGTACAGTCTACTTTTGCTGTGTGGGAATTTTATATTAGGGAGGATTTCCTCTTTAATGTCCCCATATATGCTGTAAATGACTCTGGGTATTTTAACCGTCCCCAACCTCAGCCTCCCAGCCAGCATTTGATACTCCCCTCAGACAGAAAACTGCCACCAGCAACAGACCTGTGACCAGTAACAACCTGCTTTATGCACC
>OMNW01014599.1:0-10348 GCA_900303245.1 Selene dorsalis
CATATTTACTTGTTGGTAGTGAACAGCTCATTCACCACAGTGGGGCTGTGTGTGTATGTGTGTGTGTGTGTGTGTGTGTGTGTGTGTGTGTGTGTGTGTGTGTGTGTGTGTAGTTTTTCTTTTACACCTGTCTTTTCTTTTTTACTACGACTGTGAGTCATACTGCTGTACACATGAGAATGTTGAACAGTTAAAGTGGAATACTAACAGTTACAACACAGTGACCACAGAACCAAACACACATACATGCTGCACGTGTGCGATCTCATTAACTGACTACTGAAAACCAATTAAGCACTTAATAGTCATACGGTGTCACCTTAGTTTGAGGCGAATGTGCAAACGAACCCACAGCTGCTAATTTAATCATCTGCATGATGCGACTAGAGAACAAATTATACCACACTGCGTTCAATCACACACAGAGAGAAAGAAAGGAAAGTGTATGTTTGGATTTCCCTCTCAGCTCAGTCTCTAAAGAAGATAAATGGCAACAATTAGACAAAGATATCATCGCTCATTCAGCCGCAGCTCGGCTTGCTGATGACAAGTGACGATTCATAATTAGCTAAAAAGTAATCGTAGTAATATATCCCTCAGGTTCAGAAGGGCACTTCAGGAAACAGGGCACAGGGGTGGCATCCAAAAACACTTCAACCACAATGATTGGACATCATGGAAACTAATACATTGGTCCATAACCCTTTCTGTGCATCCTCATTCACGGGCAGATGGGTCATCAGCCTTCCTCGCCTCCACTGCATCAGTCAGCCAGGGGCCTGATGGGGCACGGGGACAGTAATTCACAAGACAGCCACTGAATGAATGAATACCCCATCTTCCTCATCATGACCTCTAGCTTGTTTTCAGATCCAATCCATTACAGCTTATGTTTGGTCCCATTTACCAGTCCCCATTCCTGCTTAAAGCAATACTGACCACTGACCACTTCAGCCGCAGATTGATTTGCAGGATGCCTGGGGGACAGAGAAGACATGAGAAGAATGATGACTCAATCTCCATAATAACCAGGGCCTGGTTTAATTTGCTTTCAATTCAATCAGCTCCTTCACTTCTGAGCCGATCGGTTTTCTTCCAAAAAGAATTCAAAACACCTTTCTGCTCGAGCAGCTTGTCACATCTGAGCATACTTAGAGGTAACAATGAATGAACGCAGTGTCAAACACAAATGAATTTTAGGGGCAAACCAAATAATTAGAATGAATAGAGTGGACATTTTATGTGACACGACCCTTGTCAGTCCTGCTTGGTTTTGTTTGGTAGATCAGGGTTCTGAGGTTGATTAGGGCTGAGAGGACCAGTCCATCAACAGCTACGCCTCCAAACAGCTGGTTTCTTGGTTGACTAAGGGAGGAAAAAATCACAGCAGTTCACCACGGACCTTTTCTTTGTGGTGCAGTAAAAGATTTTGTGAATATAATAGTTAAGATCAAAGCATTGATGCTCAGCAGGTAGCATAGTTTGGATGCTATTCATACTAACCACTAAACAGTTTAGTGGTTTTCCTGCAATGTTGTTGTAGGGGGGTGGGTAGTTATTCTGAATCATTGATTGTTGTTACCCTCATTAGTAGCATTTTAGTACCAGAGGAACGAGCAAAATCAGCTGGTTTTGTTGTGTTACATAATTGTGGTGGTTCCCATGAGTCAATAGAGGGCCAAAGAACAGAGGACAATGAGGACAAATGTGTGATATTTGTCTTGCTATGCTGACTTGACAGACACCTTCACAATCACTGTAGAATTTAAAATGTCAATTTGATTTGGCATTTAATAACATATAGGTATAAGTTGTTGTTTAGCTTATTAAGTTCATTAATTAATATTTATCTACTTATTCATTGCCTTTACTCCAGTGTCAACAGTGTGCTGATAAAGGAAGGTCAAGGGTCAGATAAGGAGAGAGGAAGGGGACAGTTCTCTCTTCAAAGTTGTAATAGAACTCGGTTGTGATGTGGTGTTTTCTCTATATATATTGTATGATCTGTATTGTCAGTTTAAATCTTTATTTTTTCATTCCATAAATTTATAATAATAATAATAATATTAATAAAAATAATTAGATCAAAATAAAGTTAACAATAATTCTTGTCCAGTAGATGTTATGTTTTTTCAGCAGATTTGACAGTCTCAGTATTCCAATGTGTACAGCCAGACTGGGAAATCTGTGATGCAGTACTTAAACACCAGTGATTTGTGCTAAACACATATATTAAACAAGACCACGTTCAAAGTAACAGCGTCAACTAGCGGTGTGCGGGGCGACCCGTAACCTGCGGGTCATTAAAAATTAAGTAATTTACGAAAAATCATGAAAGTGCCAAGCAGTGGCCACGACACGGAGAAGATGAAGAGTGGAGATGGAAGAAGAGGTTAGGGGGATATTACAAGACTACAGACAGTTTCCAGTGCCGCTCTAAGGGCTGTTTTCAAGCACCTTTTTCAGATTGAATAAAAGCCATATTCAATGACATATTTAACGTGAAGGCTATTTAATTGTGGTGGGTGCGGGTTGTGAAAATAGATGCATTGGTGCGAGGCAGATTTGGAGCAGGTCAAATTATTTCATAAATGCCGGACCTGCGGTTCGGAAAAAATCTCGACCCACGCATCATTAGCGTCAAAATACTTGTGTTTAGCAGCTCTGCGTGTTCAGAATGGGTGGTGAATTTTAGAGGGAGTGCAACAATATACAAATGTTGTAATACAATGCAATTAGTTGCAAAATATTTCAACATCCTCATCCTGGGGCTTTTTGCTTTTTCTATCCCATGGGCACCATTAACACTAGAACCGCCGTGAGGTCATTTTAACCTCTCTTGCCTATTAAAATGCATGTAACTCTGTTTGTGTAAAAACCTTATGTCGATGACTTTTCCTATAAGTGTGTTCTACATCGTCTTACGTGGTTTGGGGATTCTGGTATAAAAGAGAGAGAGAAAAAAATAATGGTTTTACCTAGAACCGCCAAGAGGTCATTGTGACTTCCATTCATTCTAATGCAAAAATGGTAATAGACTGCATTTATATAGCCATATACCTTATATAACCAGTCAGACACACAGCTCAAAGCATTTTATGTAATGCCTGACATTCATACACACACACACACACACACACACACACGCTTCACATAAACAACAGACTAGGCAACCAAGATACAAAGCTCTTTGTTGGTTTATTTTTCAAATAGTGTTTGGGAATGCAATTTAGTAAATTTATCTACAATCACTGTGGTGACAATTCCGGGCTAAAGTATGTTCACTTAGTCAATCAGTCAGTTAGTCAGTCAGTCAGTCAGTCAGTCAGTTAGTAAGTTAGTCAGTCAGTTAGTAAGTTAGTCAGTCAGTCAGTCAGTTAGCCTCAGGAGAAGCAAAGACAGTGTAGCTACAGTGAAAATGCACCGTAAAAAAACAAACAAACAAAAAAAAAACGGTCAAATCATGCATCAAGTGTCGGCAACCTCTGTGTGGTCAATGTATTTTCAAGGCCTCCGATGCTGTGGCAGAACTTAGAGCAGTATAGGCCTGTGGTTACCAAACGTTTTTGACCAAGGGTCTCTTTCTTCGTAAATATTTCTGAATTCATGTTAATTTCTCATGAGAGCAAAGGACTGTTATTGTTCAATGTTCAGTGTTCATGAGTAATGTTAATTTTTTTGTCAGTTTGACACCTGTTTGTTTGTTTGTTCTGTTTTGACAGCTTTCTAATATTTTATTACACATATTTTCCCATTGATAGTTCAACTGAATTGAATTTTTATTATTATTTCGCAAAAGTAAAAGAATCCTAATGTGGCAAAATTCATAAAATTAGCGTTAGGGTTAAGTTATTTCATCTCTTTTTACATGCTAGTTTGAAAGAAATGACCAAATATTCCAGTAACAGACTTCTAATTTTTAATTATAAAGCCTGTCAAAATGACCTCAGCGGTTCTAGGAGGTACTGCATTGTTGGCGGTTCTGTTAAGATTTGTAGAATATAGCAGTAGCAACAGTCTGAATATTGTCAATAGATTTTACACATGGTGGACTAGCAACCAAGGTTTTTCAACGGCCATTTCTTGAAAATTACAGTGCAGCCCTTCACAAAGCTTTCTTGTAAGAGGTTAATGGAAGCGTGAATCAGTACTGTGGGAGACTGACAGTACTAAAATACTTTGAGTCAAAAGTTAAGGCATTTCTCTCACCAGTTGTTCCATCAAACTCTTACAGCCAAGTCACGTGTCCTACTATTCCCATCTACTATGCACTTGAATGATCCGTACATTGCCTGAAGGGCAGAGTGGAGAACAGATGAAGACAGAGACTAGATAAATTACCCATCTCCATCACAGTGACCTGAAGGGTCAAAGCACTGACCTCAGCACAGGAGCACAGGTACTCCCATTGCTCATTTGGATGGATTCAGCCAGAATCTGTCTTGGCTTTGGGTTTCGAGTGGTACTACAGAAGCTAAGTGGGGTAGTGCACGGTGACCGATCACTACCCAGGCCTTCAAACCTCCAAACTATTGATTTGTATGAAGCCTGAGGGACAGAGGAGACAGTAATTGACGACTTGCTGGACACAGGGCTTATTACCATCAAGTGAGTGTGGTGGGTCAAACCTCAGAGCTGCAAGAGACACAGACCAGCAGCAGTTCCCCATTAAGCACCAGCTCTGTCTTATTTCTAAAAGAATCCAGACAGACCGAAGCCAGCTTCCGTGAATTATAATGCTAGCTTTGAGCAGAAGATAGAATGGGGATTTAATACTTGCCTCTGACCATGAGAATCTATCTGAGGAGTGGGCAACAGGAGAAATCTATCTGTCTCCCTCTTGACAGCTGTTTCTATGCTGAGACCAGAACAGTTGACAGGGAGTAGAAACTTTACTTCTTCAACTTGTCGGACAGAAAATAAACTTTTTGACACACTGAGAAACTGTTGATCACTTTAATATTTTATCAGCTGTGGCAAAACTAAATATGTTTTGAACCAGATTCTCAGTTAATTATGAGTTTACACTGGACTAAATCTGGCAGAGGGTTTCAGAGTAGGGAAGTGCAAAAAGAGGGAAAACTCCAGCAGCTGAAGTGAGAGATTTCCTGCCCTAAAAATCAAATTAAATGCTTATTGATTTTTTTTTTTTTTTTGTATGTTTATCACATTTCGCTGTGTCTTTATGATTACAGGGCACCATGTCCTTTGATCAGCTGTACTGTTTTGTGATCACATTCACTGTTGTTGTGTATTTGATGGGAAAATACACTACACTGTAATTACATCTCATTTGTATTGTGAGAGGAGGGAAGAAACATTGGAACTGCTCAGACTGCTTTTGACTCCACTTTTAATTAAGATTAATCTACCGTTCTGTGGAGGAAAGAGAGTTTGGCATACCTTAGAATGGGATTTAAATTGAACATTATTCATCTCAGCCGCAGCTACAAGCCATTTCTTAGAGGGAGATAAAGGGGGGGAAAAGTTTTTTTTTTAAATGTAGATATAGACACATTCAGAAAGTGATTTCTCCAGAAACATGCCACTGAAAACAAACTTACATAAATCTAATTCCTGAAATACCAAAAGCTCTGTTAAAGTCACATACATAACTACAGACACTGCGGTCAAAAGGGGAAAGTAAAAGTTTCCAGTGACTGTCTTTATTTTTTAAGAGTTGGTATGTGGATTGTTAAAAAAAAAAGAAGGCTTTGATGTTCTTTCTTTTCAGGGTCTGAGCTGGTGTACAGCAGTGGTCAGCCGAGAAATAATCCAATGCATGAAGCCAATTAAAAAGGCAAACTGTCATTTTCATTTTCTGTCCCCGTTTCCTGCTTTTCTTAATTTAATTCTCATGCAGTGAAAAGAGAGACAGGAGTGTTGCTGAGAGAGGGGTCAACATGCAGCGACAGGCTGCCCGTCGGATCTGAACCCACGCCTGCCTACGTAACATGAATATGAATGTGCTGCAGGCATATAACCTTTTTAGCTGCTGCATTTGGAGACAGTGGGTTTTTACATTTTCTGCCAAAATTGGATCAGAAATTAATTTATCATTAATATAAAACCAACATTTGATTAATCTGCAAACTCTATGTATAGAGATAGAGCTGGTGGTGGCGGCAAACCAGCAGAGATACAGCAGGTGTGAACATGAGTGCCTCTCTGCAGCAGGTCAGTGATGTCAGCTGGAAAACACATGCGAAACACACAGTACATTCTTGATGTAAGCACGGGCAAAGCTGGGAACGTGTAGCATAATACTTGATAGACCAGACAACCTCATTTCAGTTCAGCCTTTGTGGACAGCCAAACAGAACCAGGATGTAGCCACTGAGTTGGAACCCAGCAATAGTTGCAGCCTTACCAGACAAATGATGACTTTTCTCATGTAACTTAACAGCAGGAAGTAAATTAGTGTTTTAACAAACGTGCTTAACTATTGCTTTGGGTTACATAGCAGTACTGTTGTGTAAAACCTTTAGTAGCTCTGAGGGGGTTGTACGGAGTCTCATAAAATGCCCTCTTGAATGGTGTCAGGCTACATTAGCTGCTTCTCATATACCACGCTCAATTCTCAGATCAAATAACTGTCTGCAGTCACGTTTTGTGGGTAACTGTCCTTGTGGGTGATGCTGGCAACATGTTTTGAAGATTTAAGATTTGGTATCTGTTGTTGCTAGTTCTGAAGTGATTTAATCTCTGTCTCTTTAACGTTTGACTTGAGACGTGGTTCAATGGTAAATCAGCACTCTTTTAGTAAGACACATCTAAGGACACAGAACAAACAACAGCACACCGAGGCTTTTGATGGATGAATCTAACAGATAAGGCAGGGACAAACCAACACCATAACCATTTACCAAAGGTATGCTTTGTTAAACGCAGAACTCTTTTCCCATCAACATCAAGTGGAATCATTCTACCTGCTGCTTCATGTATTTTGTCCACAGATTTAGAGCAGTAGTTGACCAGGGCCTTGTTTCAATAGTTCTTTTACATGATTTTAATAGACACCTGCGGGCTGGAGGACGTGGGCATGGTTATCACAATGAATTAACTGTCTGTGCAGTAAAATGTGACACTAAATGTTACCATTAATTTCAATTTCATATGATGATGTCAGATTTTTTTTTTTCTTGGAGCAAAGCGTATTTGTAGCTTTGCCCCGTCTTAGTAGAGTGACACAACAGGAATTAATACTAATGACCCAAAGGTAATGCTGTTACAAATCATATCGTCGTGCAATAATAATTTGATCAAAGTACTTGTTTGCCAAAAAGAAAGGGTATTCCTTTAATCAAGTTGACATTAGGCATGATGGCTTATATCCAAGGTCTCTAATGGACAGGCATTGGCACAGTTTCAACAATCTGTGACAGCTGAGCTAATTCTTATTCTGGCAGAGGAATACTATGGGAATATCAGGAAAGCTTTCAAAGTGTAATGTGTTCAGATTCGTACGGCTCTGATACTGTTAAGTTGGTATGAGCTGATACTGTATGACCCACTGGCTCATTCTCAGGAGAGCTAATGATAGAGGTAATCACTGTGTCTTTGACAATAATATAATATTCTTGAGATGAAACCAAGCTTTGATGTTATTGTCATTTTATACTGTCATTATAAATAAAAGTGAACTGACCTGAGATCAGAAGTGTACCTTTAATTTTATCCTTTACTTCCCCACACTCGGGGCAGAGAGACATACCAACCTCTGGCCATATGGATTTCCTGATTGTTTCAAAGTCTGTAACCCTCTTCCTTCTCCGTTCTGTCCTCTCAGTCTTTGTGGCCAAGGTTACAAACCCCATGATGTCATGATGATTTAACAATTGAAATGCTCCTGCATTAGCACACCATGTGTGTCCTTTCTGTATGCATATGGCCCTACAAGCACCTCTTTAATGACACCTGATACAGACAGCTCCTCCATTCCCTTGTGCATTTCCATCTTTTTTACTTTAACCTCAATCCAACCTGAGCCTGCTAGTGCTCTCTGCATTGAGGGAAAGACAGAGGCCAGCCAATAAACTTGCTGGCTCTGCCTGCATTATAAAAGGACAGAACCCTAGCGCTAATTGGTTTTCATTTTGATCTCAGCAGCCTTTGAATAAGTCTCCCACCCCCTCTGGGTAATAGAATGGCCCTGACCACTTTAATTACCCGCCACTGTGGAGAGAGAGCATGAATCAGAGAGTGAGGAAAAGAGAGAGAGAGGGCAAAAGATGGAATAAAAGAAAAGATGATGGGATGATGGGATGATGGGAGAAAAATACAGTAGCTGGAGGCTGGATGGGCAACAGAAAGAAAGAGGGAAGAGGGATTTATGCTGTAGGTGTAGGTATTTGACCAGAGTGCGTGGCCATGGCCGTAACCTTGTTTTCAGAGAGTGACACGTCCCATACACTGACGATAAAGCCTCTGTGCTTAAAGGCTTCAAGACTGATGAAAAAAAAAAAAAAAAAAAAAAACAGACAGAAAAGGAGAGTGGTTAAATGCTGAAGCATGCATGCAATAATACACCACCAGGGTTGGCTTGTATAAACTCTGGGGCTGAGTGAATTACTCCTCAGATTTGTGCTGAGAGGTCCATTGACCTTTGTGAACTGGTTGTACAACAAAATATTCTAAGTTTGAAAGAGCCGTTTGCTCTAATGCAGAGTGTGCGGTGGTGGCTGTCACTTCTTGACAAAAGCTTAAGACATTGTCATCTTAAAAATACAAGACATCATAATACAGCCTCTGACTAATGCTGCATCTTCAGGGCAGACTGGAAGCTACAGCGAAGTGACTGGCTGGCTAGCTGGTTAGCATGCTAACTTGGTGAGTAAAGAAAATGAAGTTTGTTGCTAAACTTGCATCGACTTCTAGGCTGGTAATTAAATAGCTATGAATGCTAATACTAGCTACATAATAACAAAACAAAAAGCAAAAAGAATATGCAGATAACTAATCTAATGATCTACATACTAAATCACGTAGAAACAGTTTCACAAGTTGATTAGATGTAGATTTTAATGGGTTGAAAAGACTTGAGCCAAACCCATGATGGGGTATATGCATAGGTGTAATGTTTGTGTGTGTGTGTGTGTTTGCCTTTCCTGACCAGAATGTGTGTATATTAGCCTTGGATGCTGATATTGGTGGCTTTGAGGCAAGGTCAATGGGCCATAGTGACTGCCTGAACGTCTACTATCTTAGCCTGGGTGCAATGGATCATTTCAGGGAGAGAGCGAGTGAGCGACTGAGCAGAAAGAGAATATTACATTTTGATCTTGAGGTCAATAGGGCACTGCTCTAAGGTACTCCTTTATCCCTGGACCTACAACAACTGCAGAAGAAAAAAATGGCTTTGTTATCACATGAGGACCCATCAGGTGCATTCAGTGACTCATTCAGGTCCCAAGCCACATGTAGGATTTTTGTCAACAGTGTCTAAGTGAAAAAATAATGCTAAAATGATGTGTGATGCTGCGCGCTGTGGATCTCTGTGAACAACTTTCAGAAGCAAATTTCACTTGTTCTGCTGTGCTGGCTTTTGAAGTGTCATTCACCAGCTGAATGGTCACTGAGATTATGTTTATAAATGACACCTCAAAGATGGAGTAACCCTAGGCCACCTCCCTCTCTGTCCAGGAATCAAAGAACACTGGTTGTAGCACAGAAACCATAAAAAAGTCAACTTTTCAACACGTAATTTAGATTATCTGAAAATGCTTATCAGGAGTTTTGCAAAGGTTTACTGGTGCCTGGGGCACCTTGAGTGAGCCCCACCTTTTAGTTCAAGTACAAACAAATCACCAGATTTGAGTCGACTCATTTGCATTTCTGCAGCATCATGTGTCAATCAGTGTGGAAAAAGCACAGAGAAGTCGGTTTAATCAGTTCTGCAAGCGCGCTGCTGTCAACTTCAATCTACCCCATGGTGATGTAAAGAAGAAAATAAAGCTAAATTTTGTTTGCTAATCTACTGAGACTGCAGTGCTACCAAAAGCCTCAAGTTGCTGTAATCTTTCATAGTCCCACCCACTCATCCCATAATAAACACTGAGTAAATGCTGCAATCTCCTTGATTTAATTCCTCGTTAGTCATTGCAGGAAGTTGTAGATGAAGAGTAGGAGATCTATGAGGTCTTTGAAACCTGGCTAGCAGCACAGCTCAATATACCGTTGTCACTACTGCTTGTTTCTCTGTTTCTTACATATTTTTCATTTTTCCCTTTACTATTCATATTGTAAGGCAGATCACAGTAGTTAGATGTGAGGATGTTATGTTCTATTGCACGTTCTGAGTGTAACAGGTTGATTTGGTGTGGGGAGTCACGTGAGTGCGGCTGTGTAT